>QYTT01094517.1:1752-17154 GCA_006980735.1 Dasypogon diadema
TGCTTAGGTCCCAATAGCACAATAGGGAGACTTTTAGTCTAATCTAGTGTGTCGTGGTGCATGAGGACTGCTTTGAGCGATCGATGCCAGCTCTCAATCATGCCATTAGTGCAAGGATGATACGCCATCGTGCAAAGCCTCGAGCTTTCAATAAGTTTCCCGTCAAAACTCAAATTGTGAGCCTCTGTCGGATGGAATGGCTGTCGGAGCGCCAAATCGAGTCAATCTTCCATAATAAAAATCCTCAACGACTATTTCGGCGGTCATGTCCTTAAGTGGAGTAGCCTCTAGCAATCGTTGTTGCCTTTCCACTCGGGTCAGACAATCCGTGAGCGTTTTCGAAGATAGGTTTCCTCAGAATTTCATTTTTGTAGATATCACAAAGAAACTATGTCCTTGATACCGTCAAATTCTCGATTGTAGGCTCTGTATATTATTTCCCGTTCGCTGTTTTTTTAGAAGAAGTCAGGTGGTTACGGTCCTTTATCAGAATGTTGCTCCAAAGCAGCTCTAATCGCGGTGTCGGAGAAGTCGTAGCAAAGAACTAAAGGATGATTCGCTCTCGAAACTTAGCTTATTTATTATTTAAATGCTTATATCGCATCCGGTGTCCATTCTTCGTTTCCGTTTGTCTTTCTTTCTAGTTCCTACTGTTAATCGAACGAACAGTACTTAAGTTTGCTCAGCACCAGGTATGCATTTACGATAGAAATCCCAGGTTCCTAGGGATTTCCTAAAATCTGAGATAAAAATATCACCGAAATAGCAGTGGTGAAAATCGTTTTGAACCGTCCGTCCAAATGTCAGGACGTTGAATTCATGTAACCCGAAAGGAGTGATGACAGCGCCTTTTTCCCAGGTGCTACGCTCTCTTAAAATCAAGCGTCCTGAAAATTTTCAATCTGCGAGCCGATGTGCAAGGTCGTGAAAATGGAGAATCAAACAGCGATAATCACCGCACGGGCCACAACCCCCGAAACTGCTCGTCTTATTGATTAAATATATAGGTGCCTGTGTCATATTAGTCGGCTACAGACCAGTCTGTGGTTTTGTGACAAGGTCGGTAAGTAATTTTTTTAAGACTTATAAAAAGTCCGTACTGATGGCTTATTAAAATTCCACAGTCCGTGCCTAGTATCGGATACGAAACTTCACGTCGGTTACGACTAACGACCAGGAAAAATCTTGACAACAGACACGCGGGCTCCTGTATCGATAAGGAACTACATACACCAAAGTTTATCGGAAACTTGGAGGCGTTTCGAAAATAAAGTTGCGCCAGCGGGCACCTCATTACACGCCAGTGCGATTAGTTTTCTCTGTTTTTTCCACGCGCAAAAATACCGGCAGTTGCGTGCCTCTGGATCAAACTTTTCGCGATTACAGTAGAGATTAAGGGCCCCATTGTGATTGTCAATTGCATATTGCAAATTTTTTTTTAGAAAAACCTAGAAATTCTGATCACTTTATAATTATCAATTGGAATAAATAACAAAAGGGTTTTCAAATTTTTTAATTTTGATCTTATTGAACACTCGATTTCAATCGAAAATCACAATAGAGGCCTTAATTTTCTGGAAGACGTCGATGACCCTCGAGGGGAGGGGAACGTCCACAGGTGTGGCTCCTGGGCCTAGGTTGTTAACGTTAAAATTTGTCGATTCTGCATATTAATTAATCAATGGCAGCTCGTAGCTCAATAATTTCGTTGGGGTGGGATTGTTTCATGCAGTACCTTCGCGTAAATTCGGGTCTGCGTTTGTCTAACGGGGAACGAGCGAATGACGAGGGACACGGGAGGCCGAATTGCCTCGATGACACGATCAGCCTGTTTTGCGAATTTACATAAACTAGGAGACCGCTGTGCAATTGCACAAATTGAAGGTATATGAGTGACATAACGTTTTTATATATTCCCTAAATTTGCACCTTAAATTTCAGAGGTGTCCCCTGTAGGCCTAATCCTCCCATGCAAGGAAGCGATAAAAAGCCACTTGCAAAATATTTTACCATGCAGAATAATGAAATGAAAAAAGTTCCAATAAATCCCATGTATTGCATACTTATCGGTGGCAAACACCGAACTTAACACCAAAGTTAGCCAGGAACGCAACCCCAAAGTAATGAACACCACCCCGAACTGATGCGGATCAGTGTTGCCATTGTAAAATTTTAAGTAAAGCTCAATGAAACTCCATATAAAAAAAGTGGCTGAAATACGGAACCGGGAGCTTTCTTTGTATAATTAATATATAGATGAATTTTACTTCAAAATTTAATCCGGATACAACCAAATCGGTCCCATTATGTCCTTTTTCCTGCGTAGCTTAATTCAACTCTTTGCGAACTGCAACTGTCCCCGCGGTCTTTTCAGCAGCCACCTCAATTGTTTTACTTATTTCATCGTATCCACTTCTTGAAACAGCAGGTGATAGATTCATCATGTCACATACTTTCTAAAGGCCTGAATGAGCTTTGATTAGTGTCCAGAAGGCCACTTGTTTGTTCATCTTGTATGCATTTTTAAAATGTCCAATAAGGGGCTGATTGGAAAAACACACCAACGTATTTGTCATATTTAGGAACCTAGGGCTTTTCTGGCTCTCTCACTTGACTCACCTGACAGTATCACAGAACATCTTAAGTTTACTGTCTCAATTCTTAGTGAAGTCAAAAGCAAAAGCCAAAACCATTGGCAATTAAAAGAATAAATTGTAGTGGTGCGATGCTAAATGTATCCAGATATTTGTTATTATTCTAAAACATACATTTTCAATTTATATAGAAAAATAACAATGCGAGCACCTCAAACAACAACCCTGATGATCCATTGGATACTCAATATTCAGATGATACTTCTAGGACTATATCTATACACCAATTCACGGACAATAAAGAAAAGCGCAAAGAAAAACGAACCGCTGAGAAAGGTCTTATCAAAAGTTCCATAAAAACTCTTCAAGCGGTAATATCGCATGCAAATGGCACATGTAAACTATCAGAGGAATCTTCGTTTGGAAAACACGTGGAAAATGAACTGAAGTCACTCGATTCACATTCAATAGCTGTTGCAAAATATTTCATAAATGAAATATTGTACGAAGCCTGCATTAAAGAGGAAAAAACTATGTTGGACGGCAGCGGAGAGAATGCTAAGTGATAGAACGTTGAGTACAATAACCGGTGTAATTAAATTTTGAAACGCTCTAGACAAGAGTATTGACTCACTAGCCTTAAGAAATATTTGTTGGAAAGAGAAATGTAAATTTCTGTATAAGTATGATGAAGACTGTTTTCAGAAAGGTTAAAGTCGTCTTTTTTTATTTTTATTCATGAAACGATCTTAACTTGTGCCGGTCATAATTTTATTTTCAAATTATTGGTAAACTTCTGTTAGGAATTGGTCAGGCCACATATTGAAGAGCTGTCCACGAATACACGTGCAATGGAACAATTCACTGTTAGAAGTTAGTTCCTCTTTAGTGGTTCTGTTCAGGTAAATTACATAAGATCATAAGCATAATTCACAATCCTACTTAGATTTCAATTTGTAACTTTCAATCATGGACACAAGTTCTTAGTACAAGTCAACAACCATTCGTGTTGTAAAATTTGTAATCGAAAAGTGAAAACAGGTCAGAAGGGTTAAAAGTGTGCAAAGCATACTCTTATTAAACTATTTAACGTGCTAACTTGAAATTTCAGAACTGATAAAATAAAATACGCATAAATAAATACACTCAAAAAGTTTTGTAAACATCTCACCTGGCCACGAATTTCCCAAGTTTGTCTCATAAGACCACTTTGGAAGTACAACAGTTATTCTTACGTACTTACATGCTTTAACAGATGCAGAGGTTAAAGGTCCAACATCGCCTCAAGGGCCGCATTAGGGCAGAAGCCTAATTAACCCCTTACTCCCAGGCAAGCAAGTCGCTGCAATTATTGCAGACTAGACCTTGCTGATTTTTGTTTTACTTTTAGCCACCACACTAAGGCCGCATGTGTGACTATGGGCCTTATGATTGCCTTATATGACCATAAGATCATTTTCGGCTTGAGCCCCCAGGTTTTGCCGAAAAGACGTCTGCATGTCTACAGGGCCGTTGTTGCCCTTTCAAGAACTCTTTCCAGCTGTAAATTCCAAGTGAGTTTCTGATCCAGGATAATTCCCAGATACTTTGTCTCACTTGAGAATGGGATTAGAGTACCTTCGAGGGAGGGGGTGTCAACAAGACTTTTCTCCTCCTCGTGAAGGCTACAATGGCTGTTTTGCCAGGGTTGACTCTCAGAACCACTTCCTGGCACCAGTCATATACTATATTGAGAGCCTTCTGCATAGAAGTAGAGACCATCCTACCTCTCTTGCCCCTAATTATGATAACCAGGACATCTGCATATCCTTGACTATCATAGCCCGCTTCAGTTAGCTTTTGAAGGAGTTCGTCAACGACTAACGACCACAGCAAGAGGGACAGGACCTCTCCCTGGGGGCAACCCTTGGTCGCTTGTATTGTCACCGACTCATCTCCAAGTATGGCTGTAATTTTCCGGCAGCTGAGCATTACTTCGATCCTAGAGACCGTCGAAGACTCTAATCCTCTTTTAATGGTCGCCCTTTTAATTGATTCGAAGGAAGTGTTGTCAAACGCTCCCTCAATGTGTAAGAAAGCACAGAGGACAATCTCTCTTTCCACTAGCGCTCCTTAGCTCTTCTATTCAACAAATAGTGAAACAATGACACTTGGGTAGATTTTGGTACGGATATTGCCTTTAGGGAAATATTCTCGGGTGAGGGTCGAGAATTTGAAAAATTCCATATATTATCGCTAGGATTCATATTAGAACTTCATGGAGACGTCAAAGTATCACCGACTGGATTTGTGTATAGTATTTTACTGACACTTCCAGAAAAATTTGCGATGGATACCGTATATGTCTCTTGCAATGATAAAAGGGATGGTCTAACGTTCGAAAAGGACTTTTGGAGAAGAAGCTGTTTAAAGTAATCGAATTATCCACGGTTTAAACGTTATTTGTGAGCTCAATTTGAGAAATAGTGAAACCAGACCAGTTTCACAGTAGAGCATAATTTTTACACCCTCAACCCCTCAAAAATTTAATCCTATTGAATTATTACAACAATGTTATACTGAAAATACAATTTAGTTATTTCGCATCTTTTCTCTTATTAAGAAAAATTGTTGTTGACTTGTCAAGACTTCCAAGGGCTTTCTACCATGACTGAGACCCACCAATTTTTCCCCCCTTCTAACCATTAGAAGAAACTGCTGATCATCCTTCCGTTTTTACCTCTTCCTTTTTATTGACAATGTTATGATTTGGTTAATAGAGGAAGAAGGTCTAAAACTTTTTCCCAATATCCTTTCTCACCGCGGTGATCCTGATAATATGTGACATTTTTTGTGTGGTTGATGATTCATAAACCCCCCTCTGTACTGCAAAGCAAGACAGGTATTTCTATACATTAATCTCTTATTAAATTTCTACATAATTTTCCTTGCTTTATTACTTAATATTCTGCAATGAGGTTCGTAATGAGATGAGAGGGGGAGGGGGAGGGAGAGTTCTTAAACCACTTTTATAATCTAGCGTCTACATTGCTCGAATAAAAAAAGAGATCCTCTGAAAACTAACATACTACACTAAAACTGTTCGCTATAAAAATTTTGTAAATTTGAGCTGATAGAAGATTGATGGATTGTATATGTTCCCTGCACTGGTGGAGCTGTAGTAATTTGTTTGGATTTTCTTGGTCGCCTATACTTCTTAACCGGTCCTTTACTTGGTTGAGTCTGAATATTTTGTGATGTTACAGAAGAAGGCACTGGTAATTGTGATAGAAATTGTATTGTAGGTAAACTCCCCACCAATGGTAGTGTTGCTGGTTTTGATGTTGGTTGCTCAGGAACTCGAATTGTTTTTATCAGAACATTTTTATAAGCTCCCGAAGAAGCTTCATATAAAATTTGATTAATTTGAAATTTCACATTAGCTAAACTTTTCGATTCAAGAGATCTTAACTCATTATCTAAATAAGCTCCAAAGATATTAAGTGATTTTTCAGAACCATTATCAGCTTTTAAGAAGTCATTTATGGCATTTTGAAGCGCTAATAGTGATGCTCCCAATAATTCTTTTCTTTTCTTTTTTTCTCGCTTCACCTTTTCTTTTTTTGGCGGCAGTAAAAGTTGTGTTAAAGAAATTATTGGATCTGAAATTTTCACTTTAGTAATTTTCTTCTTACGAGTGGAGTTTGAGGATTTTTCTTGAGCACTTGATATCTGTGAAATAAGACATTTTGCTATTTATTTTTTAACAATAACAATTATATCACCTTAATTACCTCTGTTTCTCCACGTTTTTGTTCAGATTCCAATAATCCTAAAAAGGACACTGTCGCATTTGTCTTTTCTGTTGCGGAAAGATCAAAGGAACTCATATTAAAATTTCGCTCCTGCATTTCAATGTCAGATTCCTAGGAAGTAATTAGTTTTTGAATAATTTATTTTAAACTGAGTATAAATGAAATACCTGAATATTTCCTTCCTGAGATTTAACATTTTCTGTACTATCACTTGGCAACCATATGATGGAATTTTGATCTGATTCAGGTGAGCGCACAGCTCCATTTTCTGGTGATCTATTGATTTCTTTATTTGTTTTTCTTTACATTTTTTATGTAGTAAATTCTTACCTATCGTTTAGATCAACAATATCCGGAATAGCGCATTGAGTTAGTCGTTTTCCGCCGCGAGTCCACATTTCTGAACTAAAGTGATTGCTGCATACTTTAAGTTGGCTTAAGTTTGGATTACCAAGAAGGTCTAATCTGCCTATCCGATGCAGCCATAATAGTCTCCTGGGAGATTTAAATATTTTAAAATCAAATCGGATTGTAATTTAGCCAAATTAAATGCTCTACAATATTTCTTTACGGTAATACCAAAGCTCAGGGGATACTGTGTGATGTTAAACACAGCCTTGGGAAGGAAAATACTTAGGGATGTGGAATAAAAAGAAAAAAAAGAAAAAAAGGAGGTCGAGTTATAGAAACTAAAATAGATAAACCAAGCGCCCCCTCACGACAGAAGATGGTAGTCTGTTCCACATTCGCATAGTTCGGCTCAAGAAGGATTCTCGAAATTTCACTGATTTGTTAAGTCTTGTCACGATAGCGAAAGGGTGAAGACGGCTCTGCCTCTGCTCAAATATGTGAATTAAATTCAAGTCTTGGTCTGATGTGAGCGTTGTAAATGAGCGCTAAGTCATATGGGGTAAAGTATTTCTTGCACCGGTGCGGAAAGCCGAGGTACTTTATCGCTTTTTTTGCAATAGCGAAGATTTGGTCCGTCCAACTAAGATTGTTGAATACCCGAGCTCCTAAGATGTCTTTTAAGGGAAAACATACAGCTTTGGATTTTGGATGCACTGAACTCAACGTGATTCGCCCTGCCCCAGGTGAGAATTTTACTAATGTCATCGTTAAGTGATCCAATCATGCTTGCTCGATTGATATCATTGACATTACCACGGGAGTTAGCCACTGATTCAAATGAGTACACGAAATCACGGGTACTGTTATCTGCAAAACTGCGAATTGGGTTGAAGGTAAGAGATAGGAGGTCAATAATGAAGAACAGAAAGAGAGTGGGGGACAATACAAAACCCTGGGACACGCCGGCACTGATGTTGTAAGCGTTAGAGATGACACCATCCAGAGTAACGCGGATGGAATGGTCAGAAAGGAATTCCAAGTAAGAAGAGAAGGGTCGAGACCAAATGCTGAGAGTTTGGCTGACAGGGCAGAATACCAAACTATGATGGTCTGCAGTTAAAGGGATCGCACGCCTCTTCCTTTTTAGGAACTGGCTGAACATGGGAGAGTTTCCACAACGATGGAAAAATACCTTTAAAATATGATAAATGAAATATTTTTCTCAGAGGTTTAGGCAGGGAGGAGACGCAGCCCTTCAGAAGTAGGAGCGATATACCACCAGGTCTGGTGACTTTAGAAACTTCAAGATGCGCAAGAACTTTAAAAATCTCACGCGTGCGGAAATGAAGCCGCCCTTGGATGGTATTACACGCGGAGCGAAGAGCAGGTGGTAGGTAGAAGGTACGAATTAGCAGTGAAAGTGGCAGCTAGTACATTTGCGTTTTCCAAAGAGTCCGTAAAACATTCCCATTATGGATGAGGGGTGGAATCGAAGAGGAGATGAAATTACTTTTGACGGACTTAACAAGCGACCAAAAACCTTTGCTGCCTTTAGGGCATGCAAACCCCCTTTTTCTAACGTTTTGGTCGAATTGGAACTTGGCCTTGCTAATGATGGATTTGCATTTCTTGTGAGCTTCCGTATAAATATGCCTTGTTTCCGGGCACTTATTCGCCTTATAGGCCCGAAAAACCGTTTCTTTGTTCCTCATAGCGTTCTGGCAATCCTCTGTAAACCATAGGTTCTTATTCGGCTTGAAACTTTTGTAACTATGGGGGATAAAGTCGTACACTCCGAACCAAATAATATTGGTTAACGCTTCGCAGCAGTATTCTACGTTTTTTTGACGAAACACTTAGTCCAGTTAACTTCCTTGAAAAATTTATTAAGCCCAGGCCAATCAGCTCGGTTAAAATGTCATACTAATCTCTTGGTGGAAGTCTCTTCAAGGAAGAGATGGAAAATTGAGCTGATATAAGGCAATGATCTGAATTGCTAAGAGGTCAGGTAACATTAACTGAGTACTTTTCGGGATGAGAGGACAAGAATAGATCCAGAAGATTAGCATTGTGGCCCAATGCATCGGAAATACGGATGGGACAGTCCACTAGCTGTTGTAGGTTGAACGATTCGCTGAATAGCTCAACGAGTTTGCCCGCCAGACTTGTGGTAGAAAAATGCCTGAGCCATTGTATGTTATGCACATTGAAATCATCGCGGGGTTTTGCAAGTGTTCACACATTTCAATAGAAATGTGTTGAAATTAAGTTAACATGCAAAAAGGGGACGCCTCTCAAATTGCGATCATTAACCCTGAAGGCCACCCTGTCCCGGAGCTCCATATAGACTCAATGTTAGCGTTGAGGAACTGGTGGATAAAAACTATATCGGCAAGCTTATGTCACTTTTCCAAGGCAGCAAGGTCAATGAGATTAAGTCGTTCATGAAAAAGTGAAAGAATCATAGCGACATTCCAGGGAAGATCTCCAAGCCCAAATCTAATGAACTTGCGCTTAACAGACTCGATACAGCCACTATGGACAGCATAGAAAGGATTCTAAACCTAGGATGCGTATTCAAGAAGCGGTCTGACGAATGAGTTACATAATGTTAGAGAGACCTGGAGGTCAGAAAAATCCTTGGACCAGCGCTTAAAGAAGCCAAACATGAAATTACTTCTAGAAACCACATAATTAATAGGGAAATGAAATCAAGCTTTGAATCACGCCGAGGGCAGTAACAGATTGTGCACGGAGAATGCAATATAAATATAATTGCAGAAGTAAAGCATTACCTCTCTCCATATTATATTTTTCACAACAAAAAATGTGATACTAAAGGGATATAGATTATGTATTAACATTTCCTGATTTTGAAGTGTTCGTTAACAAGTTTATTACACCCAAACTAACAAAGCAAACACCACCTTCATCTTTTTACAACTTATTTAAAAGACTTTACTAAATGAAAATATAAAAAACAAAGTTAATGCGTTGTTTTTTTAATATATTCAAGGACCAAGGATATACTTTTTATCCTTGGAGAAAGTTTTTAGAGAAAGGACATGATTTTATCTTTTTGAATCTTCAAGGCTTCATTAAAAGAATTTTTTTTTAATTCATTAGGCTACGATGAATACAATCCGAGATGTGGTTTTTTAAATTTATCGGTACAGGCGGAAATTTGCAAATTTGAAATTTTTCTTAAGTTTCAAAATACCATATGTTCCAAAAGTACGATACCTTACAACAATACTATTCCAATAACCTATGAGAGTCAAAACCGTCAGGGGTCAATTCAGAATTTCATCGATTTTGTATTTGTACACAATGACTCGGAAAATAATCTGATATAAGTTTTGTGCAAATCGAATTGCTAATAAATTTTATTATCGAATATTTAAATATACAAGTGTACTGACTACCGACAAAAGAAAAAGTTACCATATAATAGTATTTGTATGCATTTCCAAGAATTACTACAAACCACGCTGAACTCTTTAAGGTAGGTGCAATTGGGCTCATGTGCACACATCAGCAGCCTATTTATTCTTATCTTAAAGTATTAATGAGAAATATCTCATATATTTTCGAAGGCCTTGTTTTCTATGCAATAACAATTAATAAAATCATATTTATAAACCCCAAACCACTACGCAAATGATTAAATTCGTACACAACAATAATAACTATTGCAAAGCCTAGGCCTAGTGCCAGCAAATCAGGAACTTATTAATTCACTAATAACTCACCCGTCATCATCTGGTGGAAGATGATGAAATGTCATCTGTGGTGCAGGCCAAATACCAGGTCCCCTTTTCCTTTTCCATTCTGAGGGGCAATTTTTTACAATACAACGGACCATATTTTCAATATCACATAAAATAGAAATATTTTGCAGTGATGTGCTCGACAATTCTCCACAATTCCCAGAATAAATAAAACTAAACTTGAAAAATTCAGCTTCTAACACTTGCCTAATAATGAAAGAAACTGCTATCAAATAGAATAAAAAGGTCAAAATCACCACATTGCCACCATTTACCGTGTAATTTATACAAGTTTCGGCTATACAATGAAAGCTCCAAGTGTACACAGACAACACATGAACCCTATACTGCGTGCGACCGAAGCCTACTCTCTCCCGTGGAAAGAGAATTAATTTCTTTAAAGACCTCTTCTACTCCATACCAACGACCAGCGTTAGCCAAGTTCTTTTGTTCTGAATCTCCTATGCACACCAATGAATTTCCCACATAGTACAATTTAACACTAACCCAACTTCAAGCGCTATCAGAATTTGAAATTTCAGGCCACCTCAATATCTGGAATTAATAAAAACAGTGCTGTATTGCTTTGTTTACGCTATGCCAAGAGATTGTAGTTGTAAATAATATCAAAGAAGGAAAATCTTCCACGCCATCAATCCACTCACAGAAAACACAGAAGGGAATGAAAAATTAATTGGTGTGCGTGTGTAACATGAACGTGTTGTAAACCCCAACAAAATCATCACATACAAACCTTTGAATACACAAACGCACAACTCTTGTGCAAACCTATAGCATTTTCAACTTCTCTTCAGCCAGATTCATGATGCTGTTGTGGCTGTGTCTGTGAGGTGAAACTTTTTCACATACTACCATACACCACAAGAAGATAAAAATAAAAGCAAACCACTTGCGAAGCCTTCATAAAGCCCCGCGGAACCAGTAAACAGAAACTTGTTCCCCTCATTCAGAGTGAGCTCGGTTTGTGCAGATATTTCGGTTGGGATGGGATTTCATCCATGGAGTGTATGCCCATGCTCACGTTTTCATTGCTTTTACAAGCGATTTATTTAGACTTTTAGAGGAATGGAACCCCAAGAATTAAACTTTTGTGTATATTGTATAGAATCAAATGACAAAATACTGGCGTGTGAAAGTGGTGTCAACAGTAGGCATTGGCTGAGGCTGGTCTACACGTGCATATTTTATGTGCCTTTCATTGAACAGGAACGGAAGTGTTTTCAAATTCTAGAATAGTTTCACCTTCTTCAAGTGAGTGCACAAAAATAGAATATATCTGAAGTAGACCGGTCTTGTTTGTATTCAATTATAGCTGCAATTAACAGAAACATTGTACATTGGATGTACCCGGCCACCCGGATATGGTAAAGGTGTAAGAAATATTTGGTCTAAACGCAAAAAATGAAAAAAATGCTAACGAAATATCTCTCAGCAACTTGCAAAGCAAGCAAAATTTAAATAAAACTAAATGAAAAATCTGTATACTAAGGGATCCTTCAAAAATCTTTCTTTTTCCCATTGTAAGATATTTCTCAATGTTTTCTTAAATCTGTTACTAAAACGTTTTGGATACACATAATTACCAGATCAATGCATTAATATCTGCGTATTCTAAGGTTTTATGTGCCCACCTCTTTGGAGGAGTTAAGAAATAAAATATCTTTTGAAATTAAAAAGTCCTAAACCACGTTCTATGACTGTAAGCTCGATACAAGTCTGTACACGAAAAACTTGTGAAAGATTTTTCGCGAAATAGACATTGATCGCGCCAAGAATTCTTGATACCCATGAACTTAAGAAGGGTACATATGATATTTTCTTAGCTATAGATGATGAGAGTACCTTGCTAATCTTTTTCTTATGGTATAACCAAAGCTCATAGGATACCCTATGATGCACATTCAGCTTGAACAACTGCGGCCTGTAGTCCTGGAGGAAAAGGAAGAAGGGTGAAGACGGCTCAATGCGCGCACGTGGTATTACGCACAGGGATTGATCTAAAAGGAATCAGCCCGGCGATTTCATTGGAGCAGTGTCCATGAAAGTAGCGATAAAAGAGTAACATTACGCCTGAGCTCCAGAGAATCGATTTTAGACGTATTATCTCGACACCAATAAGCTTAAAAACCTTCTTTTGGACGCTATCCAACGCGGACAATGCAGTATGTCCTGTCCCTGCCCAAATGTGTGAATTAAATTCCAGTCTGGGTCTGATATGAGTCTTGTAGATGAGCGCTAGGTTAAATGGTGTGAAATATTTCTTGCATTGCTATAGGAAGCCCAGACATTTCTCCGCATTCTTTACAATAGCAAAGATGTGATCCGTCCAACTAAATTATTGGATATCTGATTATTATCAGTGGCATTACCATGAGAGTCAGCAACTGATTCAAATGAGTATGCGAAATCAAGGGTGCTGTAGTCAGCAAAGTTGAAGTAGAAAAAGAGTGGAGGACAATACAGAACCTTGCGGTACACTGATATGAATATTATAAAGGTTGGAGGTGATACCATCCAATGTGACACAGATGGAACTGTCAGAAAAGAAACTTTCAATCCGGGTGAGAAGAGATTGGAACAAATCAAATGCTGAGAGTTTGGCTAAAAGAGTAAAGTGTCAAAGATCTTCGAGATATCGAGCGCAACCACCCCGAACTCACCGAAATTTTGGAGACAATAATGCCAGCGTTCGGTAAGGAACGTCATCAAATCGACAGTCGAGCGTCCAGCATGAAAACCATATTGTCGATGGTGAATATTAGGTGATTAGTTTCGAGGTATTTCATTAATTGGGAATTTATGAGTGTCTCAAAGACCTTAGCCAGAATCGAAGTGATTGCTATTGGTCTATAATTAAAGGAGTCGCCAGTCTCTCCCTTCTTAAGAATTGGCTAAACATGGGAAAGTTTCCATGAGAATGGGAAACTACCTTGTTAATACTTCTTGATTTTTCGATAAAGTTGATCATGGGCGTACTTATTCTTAAACTACCAACTTACTACGGATTATGTAGTACAGGAAGTAAACTTGCTTTTTCATATCCTATTAGTTGTTTGCTGAAAATCTAATAGCAAGCTCGTCTACCACCAAGCAATCCAATGAAGAGCTCAAGTAGGACAATATCGTAGATTATTTAAAGGCGCCAATAAGCAAATCACTCGACTTGCGCGATGTGAAAAGGGTATTCAACTCGTCTAGGATTTTTTCAAAGTTATTTGGAAGGAACATCAGGATTCATAAATTTTTTATGTATTTGTACTTAACTTTCCGATTACGATCCGGTACGTACAAGATTCTGGTACCCTCATTATTAGTTCTTCGATGGATACGGTAGTAGATCTCTCTTTCCGCAACAAGGGACGCCATTTCAACAGAAAACGAGGGAGTACTATTAGATCGGACATTTCTCCTGACCAAAGGAACCTGCTTATAATGCAAGTAATTAATGTGGGAAACTAGGATTTTCCCAGGGCAACGAAGCAGCAGGCATTGCCGAATCAAGAGCCCTGTTACTCTGAGTAATGCCGTTCCGTGTCCCCTTTGGCTATTCCATCGTTGGTAGAGATAAGTTGCATCTTGAAATATTTGAAGGAATCCACATATTCAAAATTCCAGTTTCCTATAGTGAAATTCTACCTAAATCTATGTCTAAGAGAGATTGTTAGATACTTTGTTTTTTTGTACATTAATTTGGAGTCCTACGTTGTTAGCAGAGTCATTTAGCTTTACTACCATTTCTATGGTATTAGATTTCTACCCTCTAGATCGAAATTACTAGCGTATCCGACGACCTATTTGGGTTTGTTATAAATAGTCCCCGACCACACTTGCACTTCTATAAGATAAAGTCTAGTACTAATTGGATTGAATGATTCCTTTGAGTTAGTTTTATTTTGTACTAGCTTTTGTCCGCAACTTCGTCTGCGTGGACTTCAAAATTGGGTCCAGAGAGAAATGAAAAATGTGTGAGTAATAAAAAAAATTAATGGGATAAAAAATTTCACCCGTCATATCGCTTGTGCTGTAATAGAGAAAACTAGCTGCAGTTTAGCGTTTTTACAATCTTAAGATGTACATCAATCGCGGTGACATTAAAAAGGGGAAATTAAGTATATTTAATATAAATTAAAGAGAGAAGGAAAATTATAAATATTCAGTTGAAAAGCTGGAAACGGAAAGAAAAATTAAATAACATTAAAAAAAGAAGAGCAAGTATAAGAAAAGTAAAACTAAATGAAAGAAAAAAGAAAAACTAAGGAAAAGAGAAGAAAAGAAGAATCGCAATCAAATTGTTCAAATTGTTAAAAGTTGGCAGAATCTTCTGTTGAAACCGTGCATTGTACGGGACCCGGTAAGCAGTTCCACTTGCGGATACACTGAACAAAGAAAGAGCGCTTCCCAAAGCGCGAAAGCCATCTAGGGATCAAAATTTTCGATGTCTGCTAGAATGCAGAAAACTACGTTTCTCGAAGAGATACGATGGTTCCTGATAATTTATAAGTTTATGCATAAGCCTAAGCATTCGACGATTTAGGTACTCCTCGAGAGAGCATCCAAGAAGAGAAGTTGAATAGGCAGATATGTGGCTGTTTCGAGGCAGCCTGTAAACGAAGCGGACTACATCATTAAATGCGACCAATAATTTTCTTCTGCAGAAGGAGTCAAGCGCCAAGAATGGAAATATCGTACTACCAAAAATGAAAAGAAGGATCAAAAGAACCTTAGCTAATTTAATCGTTATGCTTAACAATAAAAGGCCAGAGTTAAGCCATAACTACTTTAGGGAACCATAAATTTTCCCCAATACACTACTAATATAGCTGCAGCAAGAGAACTTGGAGTTTATTACAATGCCGAGGTTTTTTGCAGAAT
>QYTT01094520.1:2413-17339 GCA_006980735.1 Dasypogon diadema
ATCAGTCCGAATGGAACATTTATACAAAGATCCCTATTGTAAATGAGGAAGATACTCTAAAATTTATTGAATATTGCGAGGACGCGGTAATAAAACTATGCAGTTTGGATGGACAGCAAAACGAGTTCTGCACACACTGGCACAGAGAGATTGAACACGCTACAAGGAAAATAAAAGGACAAATGGAAAGTATAGGCTACTATTTAAATGGTAATAGGCATAAAAGGGAACTATTTGACGGGGTTGGTAAATTGACCAAATATTTATTCGGTACAATGGACGCCGAGGACGCGAAAGACATTTATTCGAGATTGCAAACTTTGGAACAACACGACAAGGAATCCTTTCATCTCCTCAATAAGGAAGTAACGATCATTAAGAATAACTTTGACACATTCGGAAACATTCTGCAAAACCTAAGCGACTACCAGAACCAATTGGAAGTGAAAATGGGTGAGTTTTCAAAAAAAAATCAGTACTGAATTAAGTCAAATGACAATTGAATTGGCGGCTATTCACTTACAAACCGAAATCAATCAACTCGCAATGTATATATTAACCACATTACAGTCAATATACAACCATTTAGCCGAATATTTTAGCATCATAAATTCACTGCAACAACATCGCTTACATCCCTTAATAATATCACCTAAAACACTCCTCGAAACCTACACAGAAGTAGCTGAAGAAAAATATATTTCCCCAATTGATTTTCATTTATTAAACCAAATTATAGAACTCCGTTACGTACATCATGAAAGAGATATGTACGTCAAAATCAAAATACCTCTCTTAGAACATGAGCAATACACTTCTAACAAGGTGCATTTAATCCCAGTAAACTTTTCCCACCAATATGCATTTCTGGATTTAGACACGAGCTTTGTGCTCAACGGCTCATTATTGCATCATTTTATTGCTATGACTAGCGAAGAATTTAATAAATTCTGCACCAAATGTAATACGAAAGAGTTCCCAGTCCTTTATATATGTGTTCAAAGACAAATTAAGACTATTGGTTTTGAGCAGGGAAATTGCCTCTCAATGTTGATAAATAACAACCCCCAAAAGGAACTCGCATGTAAATATCGTATCATCGAAGATCATATAGAATTTTTAGTAAAACTAGTTCGGAAAAATGCATGGCTATTCAACTTTCAGAATCCACGGTCTCTTCTAATCCATTGTGATAAGACTACCACTCACATGTCAATAAACGGAACTGGATTACTGACCTTAAGTAAACCTTGTAGGTATACCATGGAAACAATCGAAATTCCCTATGAGGGAGCTCACGAATTAGAGCTACCTTTTCAGCAACCGGATATAGTAAATATATCTAGTTTGACCTTTGTAAACCAAACTATTATTAAAGGAAAATTGGCCCTTTTAAACTCTGAGAGAAACAACAGTTCTCCAACTTTAATTCCCCAAACGCATCATAACTACCACCAGCTTCTTAAGACTAACAGTAAAGCCATAGATGATTTCCAGTTAGAAATTTCGCAAATTGAGCGGAATCGAAAAATGGAGAAACAACACATCCAAACCCATCTTAATTCCGGAATGTTAGCACTGATGGTTCTAACCCTAACTATCATTCTAGTTTTATATGTTGTGTGCAAAGTATTCCAAAGAAAAAGAATTCAGACCGATTCTGTAACCAATTCCAATCCAATTCCACTAACGATTAGCATGCCGTGCCCTGTTCCGAACATTCCAACAGCAAAAGAAGATTACCTGGAGATTGCCGAAACAAGTTTATGCACACCGCCAAAGCACAAGGCACCTCCCGTACCTGATTCACTTCAGGCTGGTTCGCTTCATGAATCACCCAAGCTAAACATCTCGGCTACTCAAAACAAAACGATGACGCGACACTCTTTTCGAAATAAATCTTTCAGAATAAAAATTTAAACTAACCGCCTAACTACGTGTCAAGCTTTTCCATTTAATGTAATGTGCCGGTAAGGAGTAGAATTTAATATAATAAGGTAATAAGATGTAATTAGAAAAAAAACACTAGGTTTATAAATAATTAAAATGCAACAAAATAAATATTTTTTTTTCTCTTTGATACGCAATACTTATAAAGGCCTTAGGTAATAAATTATTTGCCCAAGCGATTGTAAGCAAAAAAAAAATAACTATAGTCAACTATTATATTTCAAGTAAAAAGAGAAAATCAATAAAATAAGGATTGAAAATGGTTGGCAATAATTAAGTAACGAAAAATTATAATAGCAAAATAGAGAGAATGTAGTGGTGTTATAGATGAAAGCCCATTATTCCATTAAGTTGTTTTTGAAATATTTGCTTTAGTTCATTTTTGTTGTGGGAAGAAAATAATAATAGTAGTTAATAATAATATTATAATCATAATTGTTAATAAATCATTAGTATTATATTAAATCCTTTGGATAGAATAAAAGTGACTTTTCAGAAGCTAGTTATTAAATTTTTGTAATTCGAAAAATTATAAGAAAATTCTCGCCCCGAGAACACACCCAACACGATCGGTCACGCCTCTGAATACTCACCAAATCAACTGTTGCTTAACGACCGTGGTTACGTCACAGCTATCGCTCTTAACGAGCCAAGCCTTTCTTAACAGTTTTCTTACAAGATCATTTTCATTTAGCTACGAAATCTTATCAAATCTTATCAATAAGTTACAACATTCCAAAAAGAGGAAGGCATTTTCGAAAGGGGGAAGAAAATGTTGTGAAGTCTAGATTAACATCTTAGCTGAACTTCTCACAACATTCATTCAAAGTGCAATGCCCCTAGAACTTCGACTGGGGTCAAACCCAATCGCACTCAGAATGGGAAGTTGCCAAATAACTTAACAGGCAGAGCTTTCTAGGTCGATGCCTGTACTACGCAACTCTGCAGAATAAAAGTTCCCGATTTCCCAACGGCGAACTGTAAAGTAAGCAAGTGCATGGGCCTCTTCGATTAAGCTTAGTAGCAAATGTCGAAATCAGGGCATCGGCGAACGTAAGCAATCTCGAGGAAGCTTCTGCGCTTGCGAAAATAAGCTCAGTTGAGTCAAGACAGTTGAGTCGAGAGATTCGGACGTAAAACTTGGTTGTGGTCCCGGGCGCGTTACGCGAAGCAGTAAACGAATATTGTTATCAGTGTAATTTTAAGTGAATACTTCCTAGCAGTGTAATGTTATATTTGTTTTTTTTGTGTTAATAAAGTAACTATATTTTTTTTGTGTAAATAAAGTAAATGAACGATAACCTGCAAGATTTCAATAAACTACCTGTATAACTGTAATCAAGGAGTGAATTACTAAGTGTGCTCCCGTGTCACGAGAAATCGTGACATCCACTAGTAAAGGTAACAGGCTTATGCAACAAATACTCGAAATTTGACCTAAATGGAACCTGTAACCAGGAGGTCCAAAACGTCATCTACATGACAAGGAGAATCAAATCATCTATACACAAAATCGGAATCGTACGCAGAGGTAGACAAACCCGAACAATATTCGATGGAGTTGGTAAACTCAGCAAATTTTTATTCGGAACTATGGATCAGGATGATGCTAACGAAATCAGTGCAAGATTGGAAATTTTGGAAGGAGATAACAAACATAATTTGGATTTGACAAAAGAACAAGTTTTTTATTTAAAATCGAACTATGAAAATAATAGGGTAGCTTTTTCAAAGGTTAATGAAGATTTAGAAAAAACTAGGGAATATACGTTGAACGCAATTAGTACTATAAACTCTACCCTGTCCACATTAGCTGCTGAATCACTGAAGCTCCAAGTGCGACTGATTATAGATGAGACTATTTCAAATGTTATTATACAATTACAGGAAACCGACCACGAAATCGAGAACCTATATATCATTTTTAACTCTCTTAACTATAAACACCTCCACCCACTAATTCTTAGCTATCAGCAAATCGCGGACACACTGGTAGATACCACGACCACATGCTCCTTTAACACCATCCTTCAAAACCCCTTATTGCTCCAACAGCTCTCGACCGTAGAAAGTACAATTAAAGACCAGTTAATGTTCTGTAAAATATCAATACCCCTTCTGCAGAAGGAATGGTTCTCTGTAAAGAAAGTTTATACCCTTCCTATACCGGTAAATGATAGAGTTTTTGCGCATTATGAAATATCCGATGAGTACTTGCTTATTGACAGCAGAGCCAACTATTTTATTCCCGTTCCTTTTGATAATCACTTAAAAGAATGTAAAAAAATTTCTTTCAACTTAACTAACCAAATTTTAGTATGTGAAATGACGCTTCCAATATACTCCTCACCTGACAACTATTGCCTGTTACTCCTATACAAACAATGGTCTGAAGCGAACCAAGTCTGCAAAACCTCACCCGCACTTCAGGACCACAATACCAATGTCAAAATGGAAACTGAAAATTCGTGGCTCTATCTCCTTGTCAAAGAAATTGTTGTAGAAGTTGCATGTGTAGAATTTCGAACACAAATAAAACTCAAAGATAGGGGGAACTTAACAGCCGAACAAGTAGATATTATGCCAGAATTGGATATAAAGGTCAAAATAGAGGAAATACCACCACTAAATATATCTCAAGACATAAATAGTATATATATATATCGGACTATCAGAAACAAAGACAACATCAACCAAAAACTCAAACTGGATGAACTCATGCGAAAAGTTAGTGAAGCTCAGAACAAACGATCACTACGTACACGAAATTATAGCCAAGTGAGTCAAACAGCTATTTTATCTATAGTAATCCTTATAGTTGCCATAATACTAATAGTCATCATAATAAAATTTAGAAAATTAAAGCAGAGCCCGATATTCAGCAAAAATAGTACACTTAAACGTCGTAAACCTATTCCTGATATTAAAGTTATATCTAATACTGAACCAGTTGAGTCCGCCTCCAAAGACAGGAAGGTAACAAAACGCGAGATACTAGAAACCCCATGCGAAATTACCCCTGATGCTGCAATAAAAACCAAAAAGCCAGTTACTCCGGTAACTACCCCAACTCTGAAGTCTCTGCAAGCTAAAGAAAACGAAAGTAAGGCAAAAATAAATGATTTTGAAATAGCGTAAACAATAGAGGAACACTTAGCCGACGTTAAAAGAAAAAATAGTGGTAATTAAAAAAAAAATTGTAAATGTATATTGTATGTAATTTTGAGATACTCACATAAATGATTTTAAATAATCGCATAGAAAAAATGTAACAAATAATAAGTCCTGTATATTGCTATTTTTAATGCCAATCACTAAGGAGTCAAAATTATTTATGTAACAACATGTAACTGAAGTTGTCTCTTGTGAAAATTTAATGTCAATTTCATGTCAAGTTAATAAAGCAACTGGGTCTCGAAATCCCATTATAATTCAATTCAGTGGTATTGCATTGGGCGGGGGTGATGAAGGATCTACAATGGCAACACCACACGCTTCTAACTGCGATATCATACCATGCATAACAGGCACTCTTCTTATTGTATAATACATACATACATTCTTCTTTACTGTAATTTTTTCTTCATACTGTTAAGTTAGTTCTGTCGCTAATTTGAAGTCGTCTAGACAGAAAATAAATTTGGTTTTAGTATACATTTTCAGTAGTGATAATTATGTACTGACAAAGAAGGGAGTTAGTTGATTTGGCATTTAAGAGTTTTATGTGAAAAACGTATTACACATCTTTTGCTATTATACTTTCAGCTGCTCGTGATGTTACAACCGCTTTGCTACTACATGCTTTATTGCCACCTACAGTAAAGCACTACATTAACAAGCAAAACAATAAGAGATCAATATTGAAATCTACTGTTAAGGACTCGCAAAATTCTTTTATAACTACAATGATTTTGAAAAATTGATATCTGACAAACGAAATGAATTATTAAAAAGGCAACAAAAATTACAGCCATTAATAATTGCAGTTGGGAAAGACCTTAACAGTATTAAGCATTACTATGTTTACTACGACACATTTTTACCGGCACTAAATTGCTGCTTTAAAGTGTTTCACGTTTTAAATTTGAATTACCCGAAAGAAAGTGAAAGGGTTTAGGTATTTATTCAAAAATATATTTTTTAAATACATTTGTCTCACTCTGGTAAAACTTGTCCTAATGTTCTTTGTTTTATAGAAAGTCTGAAATAGTTTAGTTGAAAAGTGTTTCATTTGTATTAAAAAAATCCAAACCACTCTTTCATAAATTTAGATCAGTGATCTGTCAATGCGAGTTTATGTTGGTTCCTTTTCCAAACATAAAGCTCCCAAATGTCAAGACATTCAAGAAATAAATATTGACGCACAAAATAACGATGTTTCGCTTTCTTCAAGTAGTACGAATTGCATGTAGGCGATTGTACAGAAAAAACGAGAAAAATTTAAATATGTAAGATGCTTTAAAAATATTCGCTGTACGGCCATCATCCAATAAAGACGTGATCACGAAACTGTTTTGTATTCTGCAGAGCCTACAGAAATATCAGAAGTGGGATTGAAGTGCCTGTGTTATTCTCGATTTTTGAAAAGTAATAAGTTTGACGTGGAATAACCGCGATAAGTCGCATTTTCGGCTCAATTTCATCTTCGGATCGGTCCACATATGTATGTACGTGTGCGCATTTTTAAAACTAGTGCATAGGTGCACATGGTGTGAAAGTTGAGGAAATTTAATTAAATTAAGGCAATTTAGCGTCAATATTGGTGTCTAGCAAATAAAAGAAAATCGGGAAACCACGGAAGCGACGTCCAAAAAGGTTACTGCTGTATTATCGTGTATCACTAAAGTAGTGAGGGTCCCACGTGCTTCAACGCAATCAAGAAATATTTTAGTCGTCCGCTTAAAAATTTACAAATCAAAGGAAAAATTGCTTAATTTTGGAGTGTTTGCGCTTATCAAAGTAGTATTTTTCGGCAAATTTGATTACTTGACTTAAATTTACACGGCATGGATGCACGTGTTAATCGTTTCATACAAAAGGCAACAGCTCAGCAACTAAAGGAGAAATTAGCAGAGATAGGACAACCTACAACAGGCCTAAAAAATCAGCTTCAACTAAGATTGGAAGAAGCAGTAAAAACAATAAACATGGGGAACAATATTTTCCAGAAAATAGGTTTGATACGACATCAAGTGGTGCAGAAAATGGTACCGATGCTGAGGAGAGTACCGAAAGTTCCAGTCTCACACACGGCACCACTGAAAATTTGGAAAGTTTGGACCAGCAATTGCATGAATTACGAGAAATAATCAAGAAAAAGAAAGAAATTGCCGAGTTACAGAGGAAACTCTCCGCTCTATGTAGAAGTAAAGATGACCTTGCGAATCCAACACATTTTAGTTATAGGGATGTTGAGGAGTCAGTTCAGACTTTCAGCGGTGATGACGACTTGTCAATTCAGAGGTGGGTGCAGAGTTTCGAGGATTCTAGGCAGATCTTCGGATGGGATGCAAAAAGTCACTTGTTTACGCTCAGCGACTCTTGAAAGGTACAGCAAAACTATTTCTTCGATCTACATCTTGCAAGAAGAAACGAGAGGAAACAGTACAACAATACGTGTTGGCCATGCAGGAGATCGCCGTCTTATCCGGCATCGCCGAACAGGATCTCATTTACTACATCATAAGAGGAATACCCGACTCGGCTGTCAACAAGCAATTGCTGTACAACGCCAATAACATTGGTCAATTAAAAGAGGCTCTCAAAAAGTATGAGAGGATGAAATTGTATGCCAGTTCGGAAGCTACATCGCAAGGAACAGACCTGCACAACATCAGTTACAACGTAAACCAAAGTGCTTCAATTGTAACGAATTTGGACACTTAAGTAGTAATTGCCCCAAGCCGCCAAGACAAAAATCGTCATGTTTTCGATGTGGTCAACAGGGTCATGTAGCAACCAATTGCCGTGCGTCATCAGTTATGGTGATCCAGAATAGTGTCAATACACAGAAAAAATAAATTCAGTTTATCACCTACTTTCAATTAGGTAAAAATAATTTGGTCGAATTGCCTACAAAATTAGACAAATCATCTTCGCCCCTTCCAACACAATGCCTAAAACAATTTAGGTGAACCAATAATTGTTGTTTTATCTACACTTTTAGCTGATTTGGCAACCCCTTTTAGTACAAATATTTTTCGTTTCGTATATTGGAAATTTCATCTAAATAATTTGTGTTTTCGCCTACAGTTATGAATCAATTGAATCAGCTGATTCCTGATCACCAGTTCGGATTACGAATAAAATTTCGTACAAAACTTTTCGAATGGAAGAGTGAAAATGTGAGTTCATAATTTAATGAGTTTCTAAAGTGTTTAATATTTTAAAAAATAGGGCATATCGTGCTTAGCAGACACTATCTCCTTCCCTTTAGAGAATTGAATAAACTCCAGTCCATGAGTGAATTCAGGAATTTCCTCATCCTCTTGTACTGAAAGCAACGACATACCTTTAGTAAGTGTACTTGAATAAATTTTAAATAATCTAAGTAGTAATATTAAATGGAAGTCATATGCTAACTGAATTTTCCGCTTTCTATTTTCTTTGTAAATATTACTCTAAAAGACGCTTTTTTTAAGGATTTCGTTGCATTGCTTAATAGTCCTGCTCTTGAAAGATTGATGTTAACAAATTATAAAAAACATGGATTCCTTGTTGCTATGTAGGTATTGGCATTACTGTATTGATATGTATGGCATTACTGTATGGATATTACGCACGTCAAGAACCAGGCAGTCTCGTCTCACTCAGCTGTCCCTGTGTAAAGTGTTTAATAAATTGTTAAGCTAGAGCATTGTCTTTTAATCGGTGTGGTAACCGCATGGCCTTGAAAAACGGAAGTAATTTTGCTGTCCTACAAAGAAATTAGTGGTACAAACAGTGAAGTAAATTAAACGAAAATTCCATGAGGGAACATGTGTAAAGAAGTATACAAGAACAATGGCGTTTATCGGTACAATTGAATATTTTACCCCAGGGGACGACTTCGAGGAATACAAAGAACGGTTGGAACACCTGCTAACAATAAATAAGGTAACTGTAGATAGAACAAAAGTCTCCTATTTAATTACTTTGATCGGCCCGCAATCCTACAAAATTCTCAAATCGCTAACGGCACCTGATAAATCGGACACTAAAACTTTTAAAGAGTTAATTTCTATTTTCGAAAAGTATTTTGCACCGAAAACAAATATTATTGCTGAAAGGTTTAATTTTTATAAAAGAAACCAAAAGCCGCATGAATCAGCATCCGATTATATAGTTGGGATAAAAACGCTATCCAAAACATGTGCGTTCGGAGATTTTCTTGACGAAGCCTTAAGGGACAAGCTAGTATGCGGATTGTTAAATGAAGTGACCCAACAAAAATTACTAAATGAGACGGGACTCACTTTTGATAGAGCATGCGAAATCGTAAAAAGCAGGGAATTAACTCAAAACCAAATGAAATTAATAAGGCCAGACGTAACGAACAGTGTTCGCGGAGAAATTAACAGAAATAATAGTACCTTGCAAAGTTATTCCAGAGGAAGAAGTCAATCCAGAGGAAGAAGCAAATCCAGAGGAAGAAACCTAAAAGCAAACAATTCATTCCCAAGAGATTTTACGTGTTATATATGCGGTATGCAAGGTCATATCGCTAAATATTGTCGAAGGCGTCAAAGTCATCACCAACAGCGTGGGAAGGATTCAAAAAAATACGGATCGGAGGTAGAAAATAAAGGCAGAATAGGTAGGACAAATCAAGTAGGTTATATAAATAGTAACCAGAGTGAAATCACATTAGGCTATTTAAATAATATTTCTATAGGACATGTAAATAACATTTCTCGACCTAGCGAACTACCGTTAAGAATATTAAGAATGATTGATGTAAACAACGTTAAGTTAGAAATGGAAATTGACAGCGGTGCATGTTCAACAGTAATTGGCTTGGATACATTCCAGAAAAATTTTAGGGAGATAACCGTTCAACCTTTGAATAAAAGTCTGCAAGTAGTTACAGGTGAAGAAGTTGATGTTGTGGGACAAGCGTACGTGAAGGTAAGAGATTTGAAATGTCCAAATAGTTGTTATTCCCTGGAAATGATTGTCATTAAGACCAACAGACAGTTTGTACCGCTTTTAGGAAGGTCGTGGCTTGATTGTTTATTTCCTAATTGGCGAAAATCGTTTTTAGTTTGTGAAGTTTCAAGTTTAGTTGTGAAGTTTCAAAAATATAAGTTAGCATTTCCAAAAGCCTTCTCGGGAAATTTTGAAGATCCGATTAAAAACTATAACGTAAAATTACAATTAAAACCTGGTGCAGTTCCGATCTTCTCGAAACCGTATACGGTTCCCTTTGGTATAAAGGACAATGTGGAAAAGGAGTTGGATAGACTGGTGTCGCAAAAAAGCCTCATACCTGTGAAATATAGTGATTGGGCGTCACCTTTAGTAATTGTTCCAAAGAAAAGTGGTGATATACGTCTTTGTGTGAATTGCAGGGTAACGATTAACAAATCCATTGAAGACCAAGTTTACCCATTGCCCCGCATAGATGATTTATTGGCAATGTTTGCAAATTGTAAAATATTTTGTACTTTAGATTTGGCAGGTGCGTATCAGCAACTGGCTGTAGATGAAAATTCCCAAGCACTTGTAACGGTAAATACACACAAAGGGTTATTCCGATACACCAGGTTGCCTTTCGGGGTTTCCGTGACGCCAGCGGAATTTCAAAGAGTTATGGATGAAATCCTTAAAGGAGTAGAAAATGTAGGGTGCTACTTAGATGATGTAGTGATTGGGGGACAAAATAAAGAATATTGCGAGAAAAAATTACTCGAAGTTCTCAAGAAACTAGAAGAACATAATGTCAGGTTAAATATTGATAAGTGGTGTTTTTTCAAAGATAAAGTTTCATATTTGGGACACATTATTAGCGGAAAGGGTATTGAACCAAATCCAAAAAAAGTTCAAGCAATTTTAGATGCTCCAAATCCACAAAATATTACGCAACTTAAAAGTTTTTTCGGATTATTAAATTTTTATAATAAATTTATTCCTAACTTATCTTCCGAACTTAGAATATTATACGATCTGTTACGAAAAAAACTCTAGATTTGTTTGGGGTCCGAATGAAGAACGAGTCTTTCAAAGGGCAAAACAGCTACTTCTGGTTAACAATGCCTTAGAACATTATGATCCGAATAAAGAAATTATAGTTACTTGTGACGCTAGCCCGTATGGAGTCGGTGCAGTGTTAGCTCACGTGGTGGATGGAATTGAAAAACCTGTGCTTTTTGCATCTTGCTCATTAAAAGAAGCAGAAAAAATTATTCCCAAACGCACCGGGAAGCCTTGGCTATCGTATTCGCCGTAAAAAAATTTCATAAATATTTGTATGGGAAAAAATTTGCAATTTGTACGGACCACCAACCATTAAGAGATTTTCAAGGAGAAAAAAGGAAGCCTTTCAGTAGCTGCGGCAAGGCTACAAAGATGGGCCGTGTATTTATCTATGTATAACTATGAAATAAAGTGTAGACGCGGCTCCTTAGTGAGCCCTGCTGACGCGTTATCCAGGTTACCACTCCCAGAGAATACGGATGTCCCTGACTACTCGATAAATTTTGTTTTATCAACACTAAAGACTCAAATACCGGATTTCGAAAAGATTAGAGCGGAAACTCGAAAAGACAAGGTTTTAAACAGAGCAGTAAAGGCATTGGTGAAAGGAGAAAGTTTTGTAAATGATTCAGAAGTTATGTACTTTCTCAAGCGTCAAAACATGTTCAGTTGTGAAAATGATTTATTGTACTATGGTAGCAGATTGGTCATTCCCGAAATTCTCAAATATTCCGTTTTAAAGCTTTTACATGCGTCTCACATCGATATTATTCGTATGAAGAAGTTAGCCCGTTCTTACGTATGGTGGAAGGGTATTGATGCAGATATCGAAGAATTCGTAAGGGAATGTCAAGCATGCTCTCAGGTGCTAAGTGCGCCTAAGTTAACAAAAAATTATCATTGGAAGGTCTCGTCGAGTCCGTTTGAACGAATTCATGTAGATTTTTTTCATTTTCAAGGGCTAGATTTCCTATTACTTGTAGATGGCTACTCCAAATGGATAGAGTTGGCTGAAATGAAGAGCACAAAGGCAAAACAAGTCATTGACAAACTACGGAATTGGTTTTCTGTATGGGGTATACCTTCTGTTCTAGTCTCGGATAATGGCCCCCCTTTCTCGTCTCACGAATTTATTGAATTTTGTGAATCTAATAAAATTAAAGTCTTGAAAAGTCCTCCTTATCATCCACAGTCAAATGGGATCGCAGAAAGAGCGGTACAAACCGTCAAACAAAGTTTTAAAAAGTATCTAATCGAAACAAAAGGAAGCATAAAAGACTTTAATTGTAAAGTAGACAGTTTTTTGCTCCATTATAGAAATATCCCCACAACGGTGACAAACAAATCACCTGCTGAGATGTTGTTAAAATTTAAACCATCAACGCTAATAGATATGCTAAAATTAAGAAAGGAACGCAGAAAGAAAACACAGTCTGTTGAACAAGTCCCGCTTCAATCGAAAGAACAAAAAATTATAAGACATAAAGTTAAGGATAAGCAACTTATTTTTAGGGAAGGTGAAAACATTTTTTACAGAAATAATTTTAACTCTTACATTGAATGGATTCCTGGAAGAATAGTAAAAAGATTATCAGCATGTATTTATGAAATAATGGTAAATGGAGTAAGACGAACAGCCCATGTGAACCAGTTAAAAAGGGGAATAAAGGCAGTTCGATTTAGTCCATTCACCAAGTTTCTCCAAGGTCAGCCTGTAAGTGACTCAGTAGAATTACAGCTGCCTAGGGAAGAGGAGCAAGGTAATAGCAGTAGGGAAGGAAACAATATTAATAGTGAAAGTTCAACATCAGAAGAAGATTTTTGTAGTGCAGAAGAAGACAAAGGTAATTTGGAAACAGTTAAATTGGAGGTAGAGAGATATTTGAGGAATAAGAAGCCAGTAAAACAAGTCAGTTCAGAATTACTTAGAAGATCAGAACGCATTAAACACAAAATTATGAAAAAATCTTAGATTCATGTATGTGAAATTAAATACTACTTCTACTTAAATTTGATAACTCAATTCTTATCTAATTAACTGCAGTGCATTGTATTAAATTTTGAAAGTACCTAAGTTGAAGGTTGCAGGTAGTGTTTCAAATTGAACTTGTAAATTTGAATTAGTATGGAAAGATCATATCAATTATGTACATGTATTTTTTAATTCAAGTTGGGAGGAGATTGCTATGTAGGTATTGGCATTACTGTATTGATATGTATGGCATTACTGTATGGATATTACGCACGTCAAGAACCAGGCAGTCTCGTCTCAGCTGTCCCTGTGTAAAGTGTTTAATAAATTGTTAAGCTAGAGCATTGTCTTTTAATCGGTGTGGTAACCGCATGGCCTTGAATACAACACTTGTCAAAAATGAAAGGCAAAAGTTATGTACACTAATATGCGATCATTGGATAAATATTGATAAACAAGTCAAGACAGGCGACTATTCTGAAGCAGCAACAAAAATTAAAGAAATTTTTCCGAAAGACGAAAAAGTACGTAAAAGAACTCTTTAAAAAAAAACACTTTATATTAGGAGACTTACACTGGAAACAATATTCACAGAGGAAAGTTATGTGCACGTTATTATTCCATTCGAAAAAGACTTAGATCGGAAGGATTAACTGACCATCGTTGCAAAAAGAGAAAACAGGAAATTGATGTTGCTATCCCAAAAGACGGTCTTGGTAAAATTATATGCCTATTTTTGACAGATCTATAAACGGTTTTTACAGATTACGAAGAACTCGTTGTGCAATGTCGTCCTCAATTTGAGTGGTTGCTGTATAATAAAACACCAAAGTGGAAAGCATCGTACGCTTTAAGGCGGTATGAAATTTCAAATATAAAGACTGATATCTACGAAAGGTGGCCAATATTAAAACAGCAAGTTGGAAGTACTCTGGTGAGTTACTTAATTCTATTAATTAGAAATTATATGGACATTATTTATTTTTAGATTGAATTAGACTTCGAGGTTCTCTACCCCGGGAAAAGCAAATTACTGTTTTTAAAATGGTCTGATTTCTCCCGAAAAATCTCTAACATTTTGCGAAGAGAATTACGTGATCCCAGCAACAAGAAATTAATTCCTCTTTTGGATGACCAAAACGAAAGTAAGATATAGAAATATTGCGAAAAAGTTTGTACTAATACGAGATATTATAGATACGCGGAACTTCACACTTTTGTTTTTAGTAATTGCAAATTTAACTCCCCAGAGTATAAAGGATTCGGGAACCAAACAATGGAAGCCGACAATAGCTGACAGCCAAAACTCTTTTGCTATTCATGTTACGGTAAGTGCTAGGATATTTCATTTAATTGCAATAAAAATTACGTACTCATAAATTAACATTACTTCTTAGTAGTAGTGGGAGTTTAACCAGCTTTTTTGTTTTAGGACAACAATTGTATATTTTCAACAATTAATCAAAGAAAATCGGATTGTTTGGCGCGAAAGTCAACACTTCAACCGCTAATTATAGCAGTCGGAGAAACTCTAGACCATCTGACTGAATTTTATATTTTTTTAAATGACATCCTCTACAAAACAGAAAGCATTTTGAAGGCATTATCTGTAACCTTTCAAATACACCAAGTATTGAACATAGAGTACGCGAAGGAGTGTAAGCAAATTTGGCTCTTGTTAGAAGAATATATATATGAAATTCCAGCTTCTGGAAAAAAAACTTCAGATTTGAATGCTTTAATAGGTAATTTAAAAAACTAATATGATTCCGTGTTTTCTTTGTGATAAAAAATTTCAGTTAGATTGTTATTTAAAACACCTTAAATTTT
>QYTT01094524.1:0-12691 GCA_006980735.1 Dasypogon diadema
GGACACGTCTGTTTCATCTTCATTTTTGTCATCATCCGTATCTATGCGACGTTTTTTATACACACTTATACGGCAATAGTTGCACAAGGCATTACCAGCCACTACTGTTTTTCCTAAAACACTAGAGAGATACACTAAGTCTTCATTATCAGTAATAACTTTACACGGTCCTTTTGCTTTACGGAGCCACTTGTCACATTTAATGCACTTTTCCGACATTTTAGCAAAGAAATTATTTAAAAAAATTATCTGTCACTGTTAAAGCTTTTAGTCACTGTGGTTTAATCACAAAAAACAGTCTGTAAAATATTATTTATTAGGAAATTCTTTATTGAAACTGTGTTACACTCCTGGCACTGAAAATTTTTATTTTTCCGAGGTTCCTCACTTGTAAATTACAACTGACTGAGTACTAAATAACTTGCTTTACTTCTACACTTCAGCGTAAGGTCGATCCTTAAAACCTGTTCTTTAATGGGCCTTCGCATACTTTGTAATTATTAGGAAATGATGAAACAGATTTTCCCCGAGAGTAAAAAGTACACTTGAGCATCTGTTTTCTTGATGCATTTTATGTTGAAGAACTCATTCCCTCTACCCTGTTACCTGAAAAACTGGTTTGATCATTAGTCATGACTACAAAGTGTGCGCAGGCCCAGTATTCTTAATTCCCCAACGCGACCCTTTTCTAGAAATAACATATCAGGTAAACAATCTTTACGTAGACTAATCCTTTCTTTAGTTCTTAGAATATGATGCCGCAGTAGATATTGCTGAAAATATGGAACGTGGTATAGTTTTGATTGATTTTCAACCTGTTCCACCACACCAAAATGGATGAAACTTGGATATGTAAAGGCTAAAGCACGGATACATATTTTAGTGGAATATGGTGATTGTACCAGAAGGGGTAGTTACCCTTTTAGAGGGTAGAAAAAAATAATGTGATTTTTTTTTAAGTTAAAATGATTGCACAGGGGTCCTAATTTTTTACGTAAATATACTAAATATAAGAATTATTTATGCCAAATTTCAAGTCGATCGGATAACTAGGAGCCGAGAAAAAAAATAAAACAGTTTAGGGGTGAGTCCGTTCTTTCAACCCTCCTAGTAGTCATTCGGGGGTAAAATATTGTGGATATGATTACTGATGTAACATACAACATTTGTGCATAGTTTCAGCTCCATACGTGCGGGGGCACTTTTCCATAGTTTATCCGGCTAGACCCTTTGAATTTTAGAATAGCGTAGTAGCTTAGTGTCACTCTTAGAATGCATTAAATTTAAGCATGATATTTTATTTACTTTTACTGTCGTCTAGAATTTGGAATTTTTTGGAAATTTACGTACCTTTGTACACGTAATCGATTTTACTTTAGTAATTTTTTGTAAGCCTGATACTAAAATGCAAATATTTTACGTCATTCCTGCACTACTGAACTTTTTCACGCTTTATATTATAATATAATTATAATTAAGCCTGCAATGAACTGTAGATTAAGCCTGCAATGGACTGTAGATTTCTTGTACCTATTTTGAATTTATAGCAGTTTTTGATGGTTTAAAATCATTTCTCATTAGCAAAGTTTAAATTATTCCTGTACTGAAAGTGCCCAACCACTAGAAAACAATCCCAAAAATGTAATCTCTTCACTTTCGAATTAAATTCAATCTCATATTTCGGTAAAATAACGTGTAAATATTTTACTTATAAAGCGCATTTCGCAAATTATTAGGTCTATGCAAAAGTTCTCACCGCTCAACGCCACATTGAACTTAAGTTTTTGAGTTGCGATCCTGCCGTAATCTTATGCAGAGTGTTATCAACACATTGACTGGCACTTAAAAAGCTCTCTCACGGCGAAGACGTTTTAACACGTAATTCTCTCACGAAAGCTTTTATGGTAATTGCGGCATCAACTTGTTAATCCTGTATCATATGTTTCGGGAAAAATTTACGTGTAACGAGTTTAACACGTTGACTCCGTTGTAAAGGGGTCACGCGAATGATGAATTTTTGAAATGTTTATTATGATTAGTTTTAGTTGTTGAACTTTTACCACAGATAGTGCATAAAAATGCGATGGTTATTATGTGTATCCTTCATATGGATAAGGAGCAATAGAATCAGTTGAGTCTCGATCCCTGTAATTAAAAATTTCGGAGCAGTACACCAGCTTAAAGGAGTAACATTTGACACTGGGACAACTCACACCACAGCCAATTATTTTTAGGACGTAACAAATTTTCAGAATAATGTTAATCTTTATTAAATTACAATATAAACTTACATTTAGGAAATAACATAATAAGTCACTAACACACAATCAAATGTCATTGTCGAGATACGTAAATCTTTTTAAATATTCTTGGTATAAAAGCAACTACTTAAGTGAAAAACCTGATTATTCTGAAAATCCTGTTGCTTTTGCTTTCGGGCAATCCCAAATATACTGCGAAGTACCTGATTGCATAGATAGCGGTTAAAAGATGTTCATGGTGTAAAAGTGTTCCTGCTATCACAGGGGCTAATAATCAAAGAGCTGATTTTATTATGCTAACTCCTTAAATTTGCGACAGAGTAGGAGGAGCGAATCCTCTCTTGTCTCATCTACAATGATTTCTTTCGACCCTAATCACTTCAAAACAAGAAAAGAATATTTGGAAATAGGTATATACCTCACTCATCAGTAAAATTTTATATAATGTAAGGTAGCGTGAAAAATCCTCCATCACATCATTTATTTGAGTGAGCTTAATTGGAAGCAATCCTGAGAATAAAATATCATTCTATTCTACTGCAACACTTTTCCGGTTTAAATTTTTAATTTAATCTTCACTGTTTCATACACAGCCAGCTTTTAGAGAAAACCCTTCGTGATCCAGCTAAAGATTTGCTGTTTAAGGGAACTTTTCTTTTCGAAGAAAGATACTTTAAAGTTTTGCAATTAATGGCGCAATTCCTGCATTCGTTTTCCTGAATGAAGGAAACCGAAAGGGTCGAGGCCCGAGAATGTATCCGTTGTGAATGCCTGTAGTACGGAAATGGCTTCCTGTTTTCATCTTTAAATAGGAACTCAGTCTGGAGTAAAATTTTAACTAGAAATATTACTTCTTTGGACATTTGCCAGTCCTCACGGTTATAAAATTTACAAAATAAAAAAATGCTCTTAATTAATGAAATTTGGATTAAATTGAATTTTCATTAGGTTGTCTGCAGGAGACATCTCATTTTCAGATGAAGTTATTGTAATTTATTTTTAGAGACTATAATAATTAATTGGTTACACGGCAGGCACACGAGAAAGGTTTATGTTCATTAATTTAAACACCAGCTGCAACAACAACGCTGCTTTTTCATACTGAATTAGAATCGTAAATAATACTTTAATGTTTCAGCAACAATTTTAGTATATTTTTGTTGGTTACATTTGAAAATGTCTTCTTTCAGAGAGTCTCTGGACATTCCTTGAATAGACTATCACCATCTGGATCCCACTACGCAGACCTCAGAAAACTAGACAGTGTGCAAAACATCGTAAATAATACACCCTTAGCGAACTCTTTGGTGTAAAAGGCGTCTTTAATAATATATACATATACCAGAGCCCTAATGGAATGTTGAAAACAGAAATTGTTCAGCGAAACTGGTTCCCAAGAAGAAAAAAAAAACCCTCAGGAAGGAACTACGTCTCTTCTACGTTGAATACATACCATCTGAAGGTTTGAAAAAAAGAGCTTCAAAGTGTTGATGTATGCGAACGATTAGGTGATCTTGATGGTGACGTATAGTAAAGTCAACGGAAATAATGTCAATTATAAATGGAAATAAAATCAGGATGAGGAAGGTGCTATTTGATCCAAAAAAGGGTGTTTCTCATCCTGTAGGCGAAAAATGACTAGACCTTCGTAGTCCAGATATTAAAAATTTGCATTTATAGAATTGTATCTTTTTCGTCCTTTGTGATCCTGAAAAAGATCTTCATCATCCTGGAGTTGAAAAATGATTGTATTTTCGAGCTCCTGACTTGGAAAACTTGTGCTTTCTTAAAAGTATTTTCTGAATAGCACTTCTTTGGTCCTTTTTGGTCCTGAAAAGGAACTTTCCAGTTTTGCAGGTAAAAATGACTCTACTTTCGAACTCCTGATTTGGAAAGCTTTTTCTAGTTAATGAAACAGTGCAATGTTCAAATAAAATGTTGAATGTTTTAATTATTGAAAATCTTTAACTTTATATCCATCCTCCAAGGGCTTAAAGTCAAATGACATTAATTCCAAAATTTGCTTGACATTACTTCTCATTACAATTAAGAAGTAAAGTCAATTGACTTTATTTCCGTTGACTTTATTATATGTTACCGGTCTTGATATCAGGAATGTCTCTTTCCAGATCAGAGAAATCTTGAAGTGTCTCCTCCCAAAGATAGGTACTTGAGCTTCGGGAATAAGGGCCACGAGTTGTACGCTTAGTATTAATCCGAGCAAAACAAAGCTGGTATTTTTCAGTGCGAAGGCCAAACTACCTCAACTCAACCTTTCTAAACTCAACAGAGAGCAAGTTATATTATTTTTCAGTGCAAAGTATTTGGTAGTCGCTCTATAGATAGAGAATTGAATGGATGTATACAGCGTTTGTACATACGAGTTGCCAATCTAGTAGCTTGCCTTTAGAAAGGTTTACAATTAAATTAAACTGGGTAGAATGCAACTGTGTACTGACTACTGCTGTCGTGCCCAATGGAAGCTATAAACCTTATGAAGTCTGTTCGGAAATATCCAACCTTGTCCTGTAACAGACGAAAGAGTTAGTTTTGATCAATGGTGGCGATGTATGCTTCAAATTACAGCCTCTTTTCACTTTCGGAATCACTCATTATATTTGACTTGTCGTATAGCTAACAGCTGCCTGGTCGTAATCCTTTTTATTCCGTCTACGATGCCAAATCTTCTTCCTTTTAAAATGCTTTTGGAAACAGCTATAGAAGTCGCAGGAAGCCTAGTCAAGACTGTACGGTAATTCCCTGGTAATTCTCCTTGTTCAGCCTGGAATACCGCGTTATACTCTTCTGAGCACAGAACCATTTTCATCCTCAAGTCCTTGAAGAGGAAACCAGCCCAAACGTCATCCTAGTTTCTAATCCATCTGCATTTAGGATTCGATTCGTCAAGGAGGTGATTACAAAATGAGGTCCCCAATCTTCGCTTGCTGGAATCTTCAATTCACACTCTGAGGCGACCATAATCCTAAATAGGTGGTCGTTGTGTATGTTAATTAGAAGAAGGGACTCTGCTGCTGACTGTTGGAACACAACTGAGCCCGCGTGCACCTAACAGCCGTTACAACTGTCGATGCTACTACCTTTTGACATGGGTTTCTATGGGTGATACACCAAATGGGTGCAGTCATTATATTCTTTGCAAGATCTTACAATAGCATTTTATTTGCAAAGGCTTCCATCACACAGTACCAGCATGAGGAATGCTGGGGCGAGTGATACTGTTGTATAACCAAATTTTCATTTATGGTTGAAGTCTCCAGTTCTTTCCCATTGCTCTTCGACAGTTTGATAAAATTGTAAACGCTAAAGCTGTGCTCAGAAAGAGATATGATCTTCCTGATTACAGCTTTGGCAAAAGACCATAATTAACTATTACTTGACAATAGCCGAATATAGTCGCATGCAGCACTACACTTCTGATATTTATCTAATAAAAGGCTATTTAATATTGACATTCTTTACTGATTTATCGACATAATCACATTACCTGTTTATCTATAATTTATGCATTATTTACACGAATTTGTTAGTGATATTGATTACTTTCACTCATTAAAACAATTTACACATCTGCTTGAGTAATTAAATCTCCTAAAGAGGTGTCGTAATATTTTCACGGAAACAATTTCATACATGGAAATGTAATGCTTAGTCTACAGAACCCATATTTCTTCCAGAGTGGCACGAAAAATGAAACGGCGGGTGTATAGATATGCAAATGTGATCCTTATCTTCAGTGGGGTACCCTTCTCCTCTATAAATTAGGTAGGTATGTACATGCGAAAAATGACTTTGAATGAGGTTTTAAAAGCAATAAAGACAAATTTTATATGACACGAGTGTTATTATCTGAGCATTCGTGCGAGCATTCACACACATAGAAATTATTAAGCACCCCATTTGTACATAAAAAATACGATATTCCACTCTGTTTTACGTCGTTAAAATCCGTTGTATGCTTCCTTAAATCTTGATGAAATCGTGGCATTCAAAACGAAAAATCTAATTCACTCAAGAACAAAACAGCTCCCCGCATGCTAAGGAAAAATCTCATCCATCAGGCGATGTTCTGTTTTAATGTAAATTTGCCAACATATCTTGGTGACATCCATACATCACAGGGTGCACAGAAATTGAGGTTGGTAAAACTCTATTGGCCTTCTTCCTTTTCTCTCAGCACTTTTTTCGCCCCATATATGCTACTATGCTCATTTGTTATGTTGCCAAGAGAACTTTATTGATTTTCGTCGTTCTTTTTGTTACACAGCTGCTCCTTCTGTGGGAATCCTTTTGATATGTAATAGGATAGTAATGGTTTCACAGGAATGATATTCGAAATAAGGAATAAATCCTTACATAACATTTCTGAAACAAAATGTAAGAACACTGATGCCGGCAATGTTACGATGATGTAGTGTTTGAAGTTTTCTTGGAATATATGTGTATTGGGGTAATCAGGAATAAGACATTTTAATTGTTACATGCAGCATTACGCCACAAAATACAAACTAAACTTCAAACTCATTTTAAAACTTACTACCCCTATCACTTGGATATGGAGACATATTTTAGGAAATCCAAAATTCTAAAATTTCCAGGCAAGTCAGCGGTAAGTAACGAAGATATTCTAGGAATGATATGGAAAAATGCTAGAAATGTGCTGCATGTGAGTATCTGCCACCAACCCACAACCGCTAAATATATTCACTGAAAGCAGGAGGTGATTAATTGATATTGATTAATAATTGATTGGGGGTTCAGTTCCAAAGGGGTGAATTGCATTTTGGAAAAGGAATATTTCCACCCAATGTCCGAACTTTCGTACATATGGCTATGAGGAAGATCAGTCATGAACTCTGAACTGCGGTAAGCATGGTACTGCCATGATCGGCTATTATTTATTGGCATTAAAGCATGACTCTTTTGGTCGATTACGATAAACAACATAAAAACCACAAGTGGGTGACGCAACACCAAATACGCCAAATACTCCTTGCGGGGATCAATGACACTTCAAGGATAATAATGGTGATGTTGAAGAGATGGAATTCCTAAACGAGGACCATCTGTTCAAATCGCTATCACCGGGTTTAAGCAAGTCTGATCAGAAGGACACTCCTACGTATCTCCTAATCACTGTGAATCCCTTCCAAATATTTCTGGTATTCCTGGAGCATGAAGTGTCTCTTAAAACAGCGTCTCTGTAAAGCCGGAAACCAAGAAAACTTTACCATTTCTAATAAAGGGGAGGAAAGAGGAGAGTCTGGAGAAACGGACTCACTCTAATGACTCTGATCGGATATTGAACTACAAGGAAATAGCCGAGAGCTAACGGGTGTCTAAACGCGATCTAAATTAAGTCTCTCACAGACAACATTATTTAAAAAGATTGCGGAGCACAAACGCGATTCTACCAAGCCCAAGATCTTGGACACATTAGGATACATACCAGAGTGAATGATCCCCACTTGCACCAATCAAACTACATCTTCGCGGCTAGGGTCAGCCCAAAGCCTTAAGAGTTCCAAGGGGAAAATCCTCACCAAAATGCAGAAATTCAGGCTTTCAGAACAATTCATGCGGATCTCGAAGGTGAACAGAGAGAGGGAAAAGCTCTTAGTGTGGGTCTTCGTGATGGATTAGTTTCTGTGTTTGAGAATGGCAACGAACGACCGTGTTATTCTCTCGGTCTCCTGAGAATAAATTGTTTAAAAGGAAAATCCCCCCGACTATCCTGTCATTTATTGGTTCCTTTCAGTTGGAACTACAAGAGAACGTAAGGCACCTGGATGTTATTTTATCAAAAAGTAGACTGAAAACCACACTTGAGGGAGAGGACGAAAAAGGCCTATACGGTCTTATCAACCTGCCGAAGAACAGTGGCTATGAATTGAGGGCTCAAATCACTGATGGTAATCTGGTCTACTTATATCACAGTGTCATCCACCCGTGGGGATTCTGTGTAGTTCCACAGCAATAAAATTGCAAATAAAACACAATTGTGAGAGCTTGAAGAGAGTATAGCGTCTATTCTTACTTGGTATATCAAGAACTTAAAGCTGAACGATTACATGGGCATTGGATGGAGGTTATCCTCAATATCCACGTCAAAAGGAAGCAGGGTCTATTGCTCTAAGGTTGCATTTTAATATTATGTTAAATGTACGCGGATGCGCCCATACCTTACGAAATGTCGCGAACCGCAGTTCCTACTTTTCACACAGGCAACGATAACATTTCCTCAGGGTTTGAGGTAAATATTCAATCGAAAGAACACTGGGAACGTCATTCTATAATCCGTTCGCTTACAGATTGGCTTCCTCGACAAGGATCTGGGAGTACACTGTGGTCTTCAAGCTAGTCAAGGCTAACCCGGGATACTGTGTTCGACAAACCTACCTCACATCCTTTTTAATCGCACTACCCCATTTAAAACCCATTTAAAATCTGACCTCTTGAGGTATACATATTTAAATTTGCCGGAAAAACCATACAAACACCAGGTCCTCCAGGTACGCATAAAAATTTACCCTAAACTCACTTTACCAAAATCGACCCTTCATCAGCAAATTTCCCCCACTAAACTATTAATTAAGTTTATTTCCACAACCGCAGTTTCAGCAATTTATAAAATTCCGAGAGAGCTGCACATGTGGGTGAGTTTTCTAAATTTTAAAGTTAAATGCATCCTGTTTAAGTTTGGTAAACTGTTAAAGTTCACACTAGGCTGCTACAACTCCTACCTTAAACTACCTGACTACAGATACATAGGTAGCTAGGTCATGGTTCCTTCTGTGAAACTTCGACTTTTATATTTTGCTGGGAAACTCTCTCGAGAGTGGTACAAAGTTAAACTATTCAAAAAGTTTGGTAAAGCACCAGTTGTTCTGCTCCCAACTTGAGAGTTTGTAAGGATTAGAAACTCTTTTCAGCTTTTATGGCATTCTAATATTCCCAGATTTTGCATAATGCAGAAAATTTTATGCAATATTGTGTGAAATTTATATTGTGGAAATCTCGCAGATTTATTTTATTTCTTACCTTGAAACTTTTTAATAAGAAGCAGTGCATTAATGTCAACATGGCAAAGATCAACAAAGATAAAATATTATTATTATTATTATGAATATGGAAAATTTTCTGAAAGTGCAAATATTTTGTTAGTTTAACATTCAACTCTCAGACAAATCACAACTTTTATCAAAATATTCTCTTTCCGATTTTTTCATTCCAGTGGCATAACTAGGAGGGTGCGAGGGTGCGCCCCGCACCGGATGACAACATCGTGGGGTAGTGCCTACTACTACTATCTGCCTCTATTTTATTCTTGATTATAAACTTCTGGATTTAAGAAAACAGAAAAGATTAGTAGCCAAGGTAGCATGTTGTATTTGTTGTTTATTGCCGCTTGCATAGCAGCCAAATTTGAGGTAACACCTCCTTCCCTTGCTACCGGTCTCTCATTTCCGAAACCGGTACTCTTCTTCTCTCGACCGAACTTACACCCTTTTTAACAACGCAACTAAGTTGGGTATTTATGAACAGGATCGAACTCATGGGTTGAAAAACTTGCGCTTTCTGGATAGTACATTTTTCGTACCCTGGATGTAAAAAATGGTAATATTTCAGAATTCCTGAAGTGAAAAAGTTGCGTTTTCTCAATAGCACCTTATTCTCCCTTTTTGGACCTTTCTCGTCCTGAATATAAAAAATGGTAATATACTCGAATTTCCGAAGTCGAAAGCTTGTCCTTTCTGGGCCTGAAAAGGACCTTTCTCGCCCAGGAAGCCGAAAATTGTAATGTTTTTCAACTCCTAGCTTGAAAAACTTGTCTTTTCTGAAAAATGACTTTTTCGTCCTTGATAACCACTATAAATAGAAATACAGAAGACCCATAAAATCGTCAGATCACGTGTGGGTAATGTAAAATCTAATTTTGGTCCCAAGTGGTTATCATGTGTCAGAGACGTTATTTCAATCGAAGTGGTTAAGGCGCCACAACTCAGTGGGTATGGTAGATACATTGCTAAAATTTGTAGATGTTGTTTGAAATATTGCCTAAGCTCATGAACAACCATATGATGAACACAGCAAAGCTTAGCTGGAAGGAAATTAAGGAAGGGGAGATTGTGAAATTTTAACCTGACAAATGTTTCAAGTGAGCAACAATTATCAAGTTATAAAAATAATTTGCTCCCATCTTCCAAAACCATATTCCAAAATATTTCATAATATAATATATATTATACAATTCATAATTCCTTAGTATTATTTTCACATGTCTAAAGCTATGTTTGCCTATTTTATGGTATAGCCCAGTATGCAGTTCGAGCGAAAATTTCGGTATCCTGTTGGGCATATAAGTCGTCACGGAAAAATATAGTGTAGAGTTAAGAGTGGAGACGGGAGGTTTTTCCGCAAAATAAATTTAAATAAAATCATTTTATTTATTAAATTTATTATTTTAGGATTTAATTAAATTTTTATCTTATTATTTAAATAAATCTGTCACTTCTGTCAAAATTTCGGTGCGAAATAAATGCCCGGGCATATAAATCGTTGAGGAAAAAGTCTCCACAGCACATCAAAGCGCCATCTTCAACCTAGAATGCTAACTAAAATTTTTCGCGTGAACAGCATACCACTTTGCGAAATCAGAATCGAAAATTTCGGTGATACTTTTCGGTTGGATTTTTTTTACATAGGTTTGGTATAGGAACCGAAATTTTCGCTCGAACTGCATACTGGGCTTATATACGAAGAAAGGAAAAAGGAACCAGCACGGTCAGTTCTACACTTCCTAAAGAGAAAGTATCGCAATTATAATGAATTTAATTTTTTACCGAAATAAATGGGTATACATAAAAAAATGCGTAGGTGAAATTAATTTTACTATGATATTTGTAAAGCATCATGGTGACTACAAAATGTAAAGATTTTTTGATATTCAAAATTTAAATCTGAAAATATACCATCAATTTCAGTATTCATTTTTGTACTACTTTCGTTATTGATCAATGGTATATTGAAGAATTTTGAATATGGATTTTCTTTATTTAATTCTTTGTTAAAATCACCACAGATTATTATGTTTTTAGTTTCTTGTTGTTCTTTATTATAGGTTATAGTGTTGGGGTAGTGATTGAACATTATGATAGGTAAGTAAATAAAGTATAGTGGGAAGCTAAGGACTGTGAGTTTCATCCTCAAGCACAGAGAGGCTCACAAACTTTCATCCCAATCCGCCAGATGGCAGTTTACCTCCAAAATTCTCCAATTTTGTTCTATCAGATTTTGCACCCTAATATTAACCCATTTTAACCAAATTCAGTATTTACAATCTTCTCATGACCCTCTAATGAAATTGTATGCAAACAGTCACCCCCGTCAAAATTTAGACACCAAAATAACACAAAATTTCAGCCCAATTTGTGAAATTTTCACAAAAAAAAAAGTTAGAGCTTCCGTAATGGTCTCAAAAAATCACAAAAAATTAGCAAAGTAAAAACTAATAAGAATTTTGAAAATCGGTAAATATTTACCTGAGATATTCAATGGGACGTCATATGTCCACATGGTTAATACTTTTTATTGCGATCATTTTCTACATTTGATAAGTAATTTTTCAGAAAAAACCGCATCTCAATTGAAATTGTTTTATGAAATTAATGGAAAAAGTAATCAATTTTAACTTTATAACGATACATTTTTTATCTAAGAAACGGGTATTAATTCGGATCTAGAATCGATTATACATGTTTCTGTAGAAGTTTTATCCCGATCCGGCTAATAGTTTAGGAGTAAAAAGAAAAACATTCTTTCACACCCCTAAATTTTGAGCGAATTTCTCGTGATTTCGTTTAGAAATCGGTTTTTTCGTTATAACGCGAAAACGGTAAACAGGAGAAAATTCATATATATGGTAGTGTATGGGGTTTATCAAGAAGATCCTGCATATGAGGGACACTTACCCCCTCCTCTTCTCCCCTCTCTTATATTCCACAAAAGCCTTGCTTTTCACGGTATACGTACATTCAGATCACCACAATCAACCGTTATATTTGCCAATGTCCTAATATTTTTACATATCCTTATAGTATGTGCAGTTTTTTTTACACTGATATCTCACGCGTCTACACTACCACCTCAGAAAGTGCTAAAAATTCAAATCGAAAACTTTTCGAAATTTTGAAACTTTTGTTAGAAAATTTTTCGAAATTTTGAAACTTTTGTTAGAAAATTTTTCGAAATTTTGAAACTTTTGTTAGAAAATTTTTCAAAAATTCAAATTATTTTTGCACACGCAGTAGATATTCTTATCTACTTTCATCATCTTTCATCATCATTCCAACGCTATGCATCTTACCACCCTCCAATGAAAAAAAATACATTTACATCTAGCGGCGAATTTT
>QYTT01094524.1:13350-30255 GCA_006980735.1 Dasypogon diadema
CTTACCACCCTCCAATGAAAAAAAATACATTTACATCTAGCGGCGAATTTTTGTACTAAAGATATAACATTCAATAATATATCTAAACCTTCCGCGTGAATCAACCTATCTAATCATGAAAACCAGAACAAAATCCATTCTGTATGAAAAAAAAGCCGCGGAGACAATAAGCTCATTATAATCGCTAATATGTAATTTCCTTTCAGACTATTGGGGATCGTAACCGCAGACAAAGAAACACGTCTGGTTCTTGAGAAATGTTACCATTAAACCATTTAAATCATTAACCATTTAAAATAATAAACCACAAACTTGTTACTTCCAAATTTTGTACGTGTACAGATATAATCAAGTTAGTACTTTCGACAGGATTTTAATAGGTAGCAGATCATTACTACAAATTCGATTTCTGTCAAGTTTCTATATAGCAACGCACAAAGGTATATAAGGTTCAAGGAAATCACATCCCAGTTCATTCGTTAGGGATACGGAGGAAGTTCTTATCACAAATTACAATGAAAGTACTTTTTGTCTAACAATCGACTGGTATTTAAGCCTTTTATGTTAACCGAAAGAAGTCTTCAAGGAATGTAAGAAACTCAGAAAACGCTCCTGGTGATTGTGGGTTTCAAGTTATCTACCATCTTTCTGTAGACGCCAGATTTAGCCTTGGGCAACTTCTTATGTTTCCGAGTCTGAATTCCTGGAACTTGAAGTATTCTTTAAGAGATGTAAGAAAGCAGGTTTTAATGTATTAACTAAATTAATTACTTAAGTTATAGGTAGTGTGTTCTCTGAACCGTACGTTACTTCTGTAACATTACAATTTATCAAGGTTCTGAAGATTAACCAGTCGCGTGTAGAAATATAGTGATTCAATGTCGAAACCGCCTACAACTCTTGCATTTCAGAATTTAAACTCAATTTAATTATCAGAGCACTTAATTGCATTTCAATGGGAATAAACCACTATTGGCAAAGCAATAAAACACCTCTTTTCTAATAACTTGTTTCGGGTAATAGAGTTCGAATGGTGGATAGACAGAAACCCTCCCTTGGTATAAAGTGACTCAAAATTAATTTTAGTTGTATAAATTGTTGGACTTTCTATGTATTAAAACACGGCAATCAAGAGCTATGCACATGTATGCGTTGCATTTCAAATATTCAAGGCATTCAATTAATTGGATTTCATTCCGTTCAATTGGTTTCAAAATATCCAGCCACAGTGGGGGTGCAAGGTCCAGGAGCAACAGTTAAATAAAAAACAAGTTTCGTTCATTATTCATCAAAATTTGTTCGGATTAATGCAATCAAACTAAATTTGTTCGAATCGATTTTACCATTAGACTGTATGTCGAGGTGTGGAACCTGCATCCCCATTGTCGGCAAGTTGCACGAATAAAGCATTCACCGCACCGCAAAATTGAAAACTTTTTATGATCCCATCCTTAATATTGAATACACGTAAATAAATTTTGTTCGTAATAATGTCGCAAGTGGAGCATGAAATTGAGAAAATCTGCTTCTGCCAAGGCAGAAAAACGCTCAAATAAAACTGAAGCAGCTCCACTTCGTTGGTGGAATGAAACTCCTTCCTCTTCGTGGCTCATCTAGGCGCATAGCATATGAGAGTGAAAAACGACTTGGATGAATTACAGAGCTGAGAATTCCTCCACACAATGAAAACAGCTACAAAATAGGCAGGAGTCCTGGAGTAGATAGTAAATAATAACGAAAGCTTAATAACTTTATGCCACCATCCTTGACAGTTTCCTTCACCGCACGTCTATCTTCCACCATGACGTTTTTATTCCCTGCTCCATTTGTACTGTGGGAACTTTTGTGGTAATCGATAAATTCAAAAGTGGATTAGAAAGTTTTCCGAGCACTTCCTTGGGGGGTTATAAAATTACTTACACGGTTTTCATTTATGTGTCGTTGCTTTCGACAGAGTGTGCCCGACGGTAATTAAGTGGGAGCTGAGGTTAATGATATATACATAGCTAGATTTGGGTTAAGTCGTATTCAAGTTAAAAGTTCAGAGGTTGCAATGAAACTAAAGAAAATACAGCATTACGATGATCGGTTAGCTAAAGTTTGCAGTTCCACATCTTTGCAATATCTTAGTTGTTATACAGGCATAGCAAGAAATAGTTAACATAAAAGAAAGACATTCGATTTAAACACAAAAATAAACAAGAAAGATAGCTATAATTGGTTTAAACCAATTATGTTATACTCTAAATGTAGGAGTGAAAGGAATGCAATGCTGGCCATCCTACTGCCCTCGACCTCGCAATGGCGAGGAAGGAGCTTTAAAATATTATATAATTATAAACGAATATTATGTGGATTAGTTTTTGATGAATGCTCCGAACGGTCTATTCAAATCATTTTTTATTAGTAGCTCAACGCTTTGAATACTGGTGTGACACTTTTTAGAGGCATTAACACGTTGAGGGCGGCGTAACTTAAAATCTTTCTCACTACAAATGCATTTTAATGTGTAATTCTCCCACAAAAGCTGTTATGCTATCCACTGCAGCAAGCAATGTGGTAATAGAACATTTTTACACCTTTTTGAAAGAAACTAAGGCGAATATAGTGGTTAAGTGCTCCTTAACCATAAAGTGTGGCTGCCATATTGGATACGCCATCTTTGATTCGCAAAATCTAATGTCATATTCGTAAAGAGCAAACCCAAAAACCATAATATTTGCCATTTCGTGAACATCCCCCGTTGACTTTTAGCAAAACCCTGTCCGCCATATTGAAACCGCCATTTTAAGTTCCAAAACTTTTGCAAAAACTGATATCTTCGACGGCCATATTTGATCCGTCATTTTGAATTAATAAAAGTTAATACCAAATTCGTAATCAGAAACCTCAAAAATCTATATATTCGTCATTTTGCGAACATTCCACTGACATTTAGAAATTCTTATCCACCATATTGGATTCGCCATTTTGGATGTAAGAAATCCGACTCTAGATTCGCAATCAGCGACCTCGGAAACTCATATATGCGAATTTTCATAACGATTGCAAAAACTTTTGCATAAAATTTACATTTCTGACTTTAAAAAATAAAACTTTTATATGGCAGCTCTTTGAAGGGTTGCTCGATTTACGTTGTCATTTTAAATGGAAAATATCGATTTTTTATTTAATACAGCTAAAGGTTTTATAGTAAGTGAAGCTTACCTTGCAAGCTGAAAGACTATTCATCCCCACGACTACATTTGTATAGAACTTCCTTTACCTTCCCTTCCCTTCCAAAACAAAAAAAGAATTTTGAAAATCGGACTATATTTACCGGAGATATTCAATTTTGAATGTAAAATGAACCGGAACTTTGTAATTTTTTACACAGCCTTGGTACATATTATGACGTCATTTATGCCAGCTTGGCTTGCAAGCGGTGCCCCTTTCCACCAAAACTAATTTTCCCTCCCCTTATAAAATCAAACAAAAAAAGAATTTTGAAAATCGGTGCATATTTGCCCGAGATATTCAATGTTCTATATGAAGTAATTGAAATTATCAATTATGCCGTGTGATAGGCAGCATTACCGTGATAAAAACTGGTTAGGAAACATCAAAGTATCAAAGTAAAGGGAATTTAATGGAGAAGACCATTTATCGTACACTATTTAAATTTTTGTTCAAAATTTCAGCCCGATTTTCCGCGATATGACAAAAATAAATGGCAAAGCTGCGGGGTGTTCTCAAAAAATCTCAAAAAATTAGGAAGGTACAAAATTAAACGAATTATACAAATCGGTTAGTATTTACCGGAGATATTCAATCTCCAATGTAAAATAAATATAATTTTTTGCACATTTTTACCACCTTGGTACATATTGTGACGTCATATGTCCAGGTAATTGATCCTTTTTGCATGCAGTAATTTTCTGTATTTCATAGGTAATTTGTTGCAAAAAATTGCACCTCAATTGTCCTAACATCCTGGGAGTCCGAAAGACTTTAATCTTCAGACTCCCCCAGTTATTAGTACAAATTCATGTTTAAGACTGTTTTAAACCACTAAAACTATACATTTTTGAAAGGTATTCATCGAGACCAATCTTTTGATACCAAACTCGACCGGGAATGACGTCATGAAAAATTCGCGATTTTTCCTAGGCAAATACCTTCATTTTTCGCATCCCGGAGGTGACTTTTTTCACTAACTTATTAATAACTCCGATTTTGATGAAATAAATTGCATTCTAAAGATAAGGGATGTGGCTTTCATCCCCCACCACAAAAAAGTTCGCAGACTTTCATCCATCGAATTTCACCCCCTAAATAATCACCGATTTCAACCAAATTCGGTATTTACAACCCTCTCGCGACCCTCTATGTTATATGCAAACAGTCAACCCCGCCCAAATCTAGATGCCAAAATAGCACAATTTAGATTTTCGTTCAAATGAACGAGTTGTCCAAATTGGCCCGTTTACGAACTTGATCTGCAGCAAATTTCAAGTCTTTATCTTAAGGCGTTCCCGAGGTAACTCGCCGACAGACAGACGGAGAGATAGCCAGACAGACAGGCGGACATCTATTAAACGATTTTTTTTCTTCTCTCATTAATGGCAATATAGTTTATTTATGTTTACCATGAATATTTTTATGCGTTACAAATGTTTGCTCAAAGGTATAATATCCTACATCTAGGATATAACAATTACTACACTTTTCAGGTAATTTGTTAGTTTATGGCAATCTGTTGTTTGAAGGGTTAATATTGGTACGTTCGAAGGTATAATACTTATTTTTTCTCTAATATCTTACAAGAATAACAAAAAAACCAGGAACATGCTATTAAATTCACTTTGACAACGATTCATCTATGCACAGAAAAAATTACGAAATTACTCTATTTACCCTGGGAGACTGGGACTTGGGTATATGCTACCAAATGAGTCCACACGTGTGGCATGGTAGGAAACTCTGTGTGATTAGTTGATCAAGGTAGCCGCAAATAACCAATAAGTGGACCCTAACAAGAAATCTTCCAAGCTAAGATGGAACCGCATACGCCAAGGATAAGGAAACGCTAGTCATCAGTATACGAACTCCGGATACTAGACGATCTAACAGATAGGGTATAAAGGATAATGTAAAGAAAGAATGTTTGATAAGCCAAATTTCCTAGGATCCAGTCTCCGACCGGGGTAGATTATCTTCAACAATGAAAACCGAGCCTGATTTGAGAAGGGTAGAGGATAACAAAATTCCTCACTGAAAAGTTCAAGGTTTCATTACTTCCACAACAGTCAAGAAAGGTCAACCAAGATCTTCTAAGGCAGTAGATTAGCAGCTTCAATACGATGAAGAAAAAAAGTGAGGATAAGACGGCTCTGTACGTTGTATGCTCAGCTGCCCTGTAGTCAGGTAGCAAAGGTGAAAAAGGAGGTCCAGAGTCATCAACAGCAGTGTCAATAACTATCAAGCCTAACTAGCCGACAATGTTTTCCAAACCATCTGGAAAAGAAGAAAACTACAATAAGATGGCAGGAAAAACGATGCAGAGAGGGGTCGTGTGGAAAAAATAACGAGCAAATAAATTCCTAAGGCTGAAGATTTGACTTTATAACTGTATCTTCTGCGAATAGGGCGGCACACAAATGAGCCTCCATCACACAAAAGTGGCTTCGGTTTTACTTAGCAAGTGGTTGATTAAGAAGGGGCTTGATGTTGCTTTTGTTCAGGAACCTCAGGTTCTTTATGGTCAACTCCCAGGTTTAAAAGCCAGAGTTGGGGTCGTCTGTGCCCGGAGATTACGTCTTTGGTGACAGCTGTATAACCTCTGTAGGCGATGTAAATGTTTTCTTTATCTGTTGTAAGGCTTCGTATTCATCGAGCATATGCTTCGTTGTTTCAGCCTCTTCCATGCAGAATTGACATTGATCGTCTTTAAATATGTCTTAGGAATCTGCAGTGATCTTTGTTTTATTCAACTCGGTTTTAAAACCTAATCATAGCTTTTTATGAAACAAGCTGCCATGTAAAATGCAGAGAAGTTATAAAAGATATACCTTGGTGAAACAACGAGCTAAGCAGTGTAGGAAAAGAGGAATAATTGTTAGTCAACATAAAAAAATCTCTACTCGAATATAACAAAGAATTGGGAAGGTTCAAAAAAGAACCTAAAGAAGACATTCTGAAAAGCTTGAAGATCTACTGGCTCTCTCAAGCCTAAGGCGCTCTCTAAAAACCTCTCCAATTCAGTCGGACTACTATTGTACAAAAGTCAGATGGGATTTACGCAGCCAGTCGAGAAAAACCACTGCGACTACTTCTACAGACACATTTCCCAGGCAGCAGAACATCTGAAGATAGCGAAGATATAATATCCGGTGAAACAAGGGGTGACTACAAACCTTCAAACCAGATTACAAACTTCTCAGCCCGTATCTTCACAAAGAGAAAACCGAAATGGGTTATTGTGTCGTTGAAAGAGTACAAATTCCCTGGAGGAGATGGCGTGCGCCCAACACTGTTACAGCAAGGGATAGAAGAACTAACAGCAATACATAAAAAAAAATTTTTAGAACTCCTGACTGAAAATACGAGACTATGATAACATTGGGTAATATTTTTCATAGTTAGTGCGATAATAAGGTTTTTCAAAGAGTGTGACAGAATGTTATAAGCTCTTGAAAACCATAAATTTTTTTTACTATACTACAAAAACCATTTGCATCTATTGTAGCATCTAGAGAAAATAGCACAAGTCTGTTCTAGTACCGAGGCAGGACAAAGGTATACTGCTAACGAATACCGGGCAGCGAATCCGGTAGTTTGGTAGTTTGTGTGCCAATGTATTCCTCGAAGGAGAAGTAAGAAGTGTTTATGGTGAAATTGAAGACCAATGGATTTATTTTATGTGAAAAGGAAACAATTATGCATTATGGCAGGCAGAAAGTGAGTAGAGCAGAATTTCATGTATAAGCATTCTGATGTAAAAAGAATTATGTCAGCAAGCAGCCTAATGGTTTAGCGAGTCTGTTCAACTATTCCAAAATTTTCCTATCTTTTGTGTAATTTCATTTCAGCCTCAATAATATAATTAAAATGTACCTGGAACTTATCTTGATAACACTAACACAACTGAGAAGATATTACAAATTCAAAACTAGAACGAAACAACGGCAACACCACAAAAATTAAATTTAATTAATAATAAACTAAAATTTCAATTGAATAGTAATGCGAGGAGATTCTGTACAATTGCTATATTTTTTGCTCATAACATTCCCGTCTCAAGTACCTTTAAATTAGAGACGGGTTGAGGATTCATTTCATGATGTTATTAAATGAAATGCGCCATACACGTGTCGCACTTAATATCATTACCAAGGGCGAAATTTTAAACAAAAAATGCGAAAACTCCGCAAGGAAAGTAAAATGCTCTTTTCAGGAACCATGTAAACATAAACAGAACAAACATCGCATTGCTTTCAAAAAGCCCGGAGGAATAGGATATCATGTGAAGCCATTTCCATACTCACCTCCTGCATCCCAATTCCAACTCGTAAAAGTTTTTAACTGAGAGGATAATCATCTGAAGCAGCAAGAAGTATATAAAAATCGTGAAGAGTGTGGTTTTCTTTATCCTTCCACATCCTGTGATAACGGCTAATGTAGTCAATGGTAAGGCTATCAGATTTCGCACGCGAGAAATTTTTCACATTTTCATATTAAAAAGGCGAAATTGTAAGTTATAGGGTTTCATTCGAGTGGAATTAAGTGCAAATTGAAAGCGTTTCACTGGCTTCACAGAGGGGTCGTTCCTCTTGGGCAAATTTAATTAAACCTTCTTGCCTAGCAAACATTGAATAAAGTTGAATTAAACTTTTGAGTTCTTGAGTCATTTTCTGTTTGTGTAGAATTACTTCTGTGATCAAAAAGGCACATAAACTACTGAATTTCTGCTTTTGATTTTCTGTCTGTATAAATTTTTGAAAGATACACAGAATACCTGGTACACCATTGCAGAGTTCTTGCTAAACAATAATCTATGGAAGTTTTTATAGAAAGGAAACCAAATGATATTATGGGCGCATATGTATCTATTAATACTAAAATTAATTATTAATTAAACTATATACAATGTTTTACTTAATTTTTGTCCGCCTGCGCAAGCGAAGGAGGGCAATATTTTTAGGGTGTAGTCTGGTTTTAGGCAGAAGCACAGTTGCATTATTGTCCTTATTAAAATTACTAATGATATTCGTCATACAATGGCCGATAATAGTTTAACAGTTCTTGTTATTTTAGATTTCTCCAAGGCATTTGATAAGGTAGATCATATAAAACTACTAAACAAGCTCATTTCTCATTTTAAATTCTCCCTCCCTTGCTTGTAAGTTAATTAGATCTTACCTTAGTAGACGACAGCAGCAGGTTGGCTGGAGACAGAACTCCTCCAATTTTCTCAGCATATATAATGGTGTTCCCCAAGGATCTATCCTGGGACCTTTTTTATTCTCAATTTTTATTAACGATTTAGAAAGATTTGTATGCGCTGTATATGTCACTACCAACAACAGAAAATTGCTTACGAATCGCTGAACGTTACAAAAAATTGTACAACCATCCCTATTGCATCGGATCCATAGATGGGAAGTATATTAGCGTAAAATATTTGGAAAAACTGGGTTACTATATTATAATTATAAACTGGGTGCGACTGATCTACCCATACTGTCAGCTTCCCGTTTGACCATTTTATCTTGCTTTTGAAAGTTTGAATCTTATAAAAAAGCCGTCAATTCAACTTTTTTGAAAATCTTATCAGGTGTTCATTATGCAATTATGCGTCGAATGAAATTGCTCCGGAGCCGGAGTCGATATCATTTTTCAAGACGAAAAAAGTTTATGCACACACAGACATCTCTCTAAAAGCGATGGATTCGGACTCTAGGGACCTCAAAACGTGGAGATATGTCAAAATTTTCAATTCAAAACATCGGACCCATTACAATAACTTCTAAATGGGAAGTTAATAAAGGACTACTATTCTGTAGCTCTTTTGGCGAAGGATATACGAGAATTAATGTAATGATGAGTAATGGTGGAATATTTTTTTCGCATTCAATAATGAACCATTGGTTAAATACAAACATTACAAACATACATTCCCCAACATCGTTAGATAATGATTCTGAGATTTTCTCTTACTTTTTTGTTAGAAATAAAGCATTTCTTCTCAAGGAGAATTTATTGCGACCGTTTCGGCAGAAATCATTAACAAATATGAAAGTCTTTAATGTGCTTTCTCCACGCTTACTTCAAAATTCAGAATTTTTGAAACTACGTTGTTTTGAAAAGGAACGGCGGCATCATGTGTTTTGCACAATTATATGGAATCTCAAGATGGAAAATTTAAAATTTATTTAATTACTTAAGGGAGAACCACTTCAGAAGATGAATACACACGCGTCCTTTTGCAAATAACATAAGGACTCACAAAAATACAATCAGCCAGAAATTCATTTGTGAATTATTTGCAGAAAATTCATTGCTTTGGCAATGGAACTTTTGGAACATCAAAATCTCATTCAACAATCTGTTGACTTCATAGTCGCTTTATCCTTACAATTCCATATTACATGAAACTGAAGATGTGTTTGAAGGAAAGATGACATTGTTTGATTGAAAAAATGAATTGCAATATTATTTAGTTCATAATTTCAAAGACTATTTCCTATTGAATTCTCAACTTTAGTTTTTAGGAATGAATTTATATATTTCTCTGGAATACCAAAATTAAACCATTACTAAGTTATTGCATACATCATTTAAAACGTTACATTTAATGAATATATTGGTTACTCATTCTTATATGAAATAATCCACTACTTCTGTAATGCTGAGAGTAATCGTCAAGTCATTATATTCCGAGAACATCCCTATATAAAAGTAACCTATTATGTCATGCGAAAAGTAATGGATAGTAATCGATGGCATAGATATTGTAATCATTACATTTCCTACTGGGATTCTACCAGAGAAATTTGCATTTTTTTTTGTTAATTTGTATTGATTCTAAACGAAGGCTCTCGGAGACTGATTAGAACAAAGGAATAAAACAGAATACGAATAAAAAATAGAACCTTACTTCTACCCTTACATTTTCTTTAATGAATCAATGAAGAAATAATGTACCAAGGAGTAATAAATGAATTTCCAATAACATCCTTGCGTTAAAATTCGTTGATGTGAAAACTGTATAATAGCGTAGACACTTTTTTAATGCGTTGAGCGCAGCGCCAGTCCCTAAGGACCAGCACTTAAAAGCTTTCTCAGTACAGTTGCATTTTAACACGCAATTCTCTCACGAAACCTTTTATACTAATTGCCGCACTCAATGTGAAAATGAAATAATAAACACATTTCCTACTGGGTGCCATCCATCTGCTACACACGAACGTAAATAGCTGCATTTAGGCTTTGCAGGAATCATGTAAATCAGTCTTCCTTGTTGTATAGTCCGCCTCAATCCATTTCGGAATTTGTAGCTACTGAGTTCGGTTAAACGATTCTCTATACGAATTTCAAATCCACGAAAAATTCATGACCTCAATCAATTCGAAGTAGCCATAAAGATTGAATTTAAGTCTTAGGTGTGATAATCTTTGGTCACAAATTTACGATTTTTGATAAAATGTTTCCACGCCTTGTTGGTTTTAAGGGTTCATAGTTTCTTGTGCACTAAAATGTACAATGCTTTTATTAACTTTATTAATTATGTTACTGTTTGTCACATAATCGTATTTTTAATTTTAATTTTAATCATTCGACAACTGAATGTGATAGACCTGTACTCTAGTGTATATTAGCTATTTTTACATACGATACCCATTCATTTCCTTAACCCACACTTCAACACCTAAAAGTTGCACATAACCCCATTTTGCAGATATTTTTCAAACTCAAAGGTCTATAAAATTTTCTCTCTTGAATACAACTTTTTGAAATACATCGCCTTTCAAAATTGAAGGACAGATCATTTACCACGACTAAAATTATGCTCCTGTGCTGAGTAAAGGGTAAAAAGTTTCCCTCCATTATATTAAATTATTTCTCCTTACTTGGGTTTGATGTAAATGTAAAGGAATCGATTGCACTGAGTTAATTAAAAGCCAGGGGGTATGCTATGGAACGCTTAATAGCTTTAGAGTTTCAAGTTACTTTCGAAGGAGAGCTATGTAGCCTTTCATAACCTTACTCCTGTTCAGTACGTCGAGGTGATTGCCAACAATTATGATAAAACCGGAACAATAAGGTTAGACGGTGGTTTCAAGAAATCCAATTACGTGATAAAAGAGGTCTGCTGCGCCTTTCTATGCTTTTATCTCGAATGGCACAAGTATCTGCTTTCATTCATGTTGCTTCGATGTCTCCTCGCTTTTGCTTTGTCTTCACAGTCTATTGTGATTAAGTTGGATATCATTTTAAAAGAAAACCGGAAACCAGTGCGGTGTGTATGGCTTGCTCTTACTGGACGGTGAAATTAATGAAGGTAATTACTCATGGAATTATTTCAAACACAATGCACTGATGAAATTCCCCTTAAGGATTAATCCTTTTAGAGACTTTTTTTTGCACTTTTCCTGTTTCTCTCCTTTGTGGCATATTTGAAGGCAGGGTCGCTGAGATTCATAGAAACATTGAAGTTTCATTTCATTTAAACTTTATTGGAAGATGCTTTTTTTAGAATGCCTAAATATTATTTAAAACTGTTCAAGTTCTTGCCTCATGCAGTGGAGTTGATTTTTTTATATCTGGTCGACAGATTTCAGACGGTAGAATCAAATGGGGATTTATCTCGCTTTTTATTGGTTCCATTCGGCTTTCCTCAAGGCTCGATTCTTGGTCCATTGCTGTTTTCAAAGTTTATTTATGATATATTTTCAGTTGTTAAATATAGTCATCTACATCTCTGTACTAATGATATTCAGTTATATCTCTCTAATCAAATTGGACTCATTGAGCATGGAATTCATTGTATTAATAGTGATCTTGACGCGATATATCAGTGGTCCACAAGTAATCACCTTAGACTTAACCCTCAGGAGTCAAAGTTCTTGCTCATTAATTGTTCGGTATTAGACACAGAAGGCTTTCCTTGTGTTATTATTAGCGGTATTTTACTTAAATATGAGAAGCCGATAAGGAGCCTGGGAATTATATTTAACAATACTTTCACCTGGGATGAACATGTAAATTCAATCACGGGTAAAATCCATTGAGCGCTCCGCTCCCTTTGGGCTACCGGCTATTTTGTTCCTAATTCCACGAGCCTATACTTGGCCCGCTCGCTACTGATACCCCTAATTACTTATGGTTGTGAGGTTTTTTGTAAACTGGATTTCAGAAGATTGTTTTTAACTGTATGATTAGATACATTTTTTCATTGAGTAGATTTGATCATGTTTCGGAATTTGCCTCATTGAACTTGAGGTGTGATATTCTAACTTACTTTCGCTTACTCTGTTTGTCATTAAAAATTATCAGAGGCCCTATTCACGAATTCGGTTCGATTACTAATACGATACGAATATCATATTCGATTCGGTATTAATTTCGTATTCATGAATTCGATCGTAAAGAACTTAAAGCATTGCTATAAGAAAGTATGAATTTCATGCAAGCCCAACGACAATTTCATGCCTTGGATACGACAACAAAAATGTAAACGTCAAAGTTTCACACGAATATCGAGTGGTATCTTAACGAGTATCGAATTCATGAATTCCGAAAATTCGATAACGACCAATATTTTAGTCGAATCGAATTCGTGGATAAGGCCCCAGATCCCGTAGCCCAGGGGCGTTTCCAACTACTCCGACTAATTCTAAACCTTAATAAAAAGCCATTAAAACACAGAAGCAATAATAGAATAGAAATGGAGCCATGAGCTAGAATATTAAAGGTTGGAAAGACTTAAGCAAAGTCATTAAGCAAGACAAGCAGTCGACTTGTAATAAAGAAATTAATAGATTCTAAAGGATATCTTGGAAGGTCTTCTGTGAAACAATTGGGTGTCTCTCTTCTGAATATTAACTTGCAGGACTAACGACGATAAGCATGAACCTATTAACCGCACGCGTATTGCATTGGGGAATTCTTTGACCTGGATGTATCTATAGATGTACTTAATAACCGTCTTCATATAGTTCTGTAACCCTTTGACTAGGTGTTAACATTTGACACATCTAGTCTGCTCTTTGTTTCTTTTTTATTTCTTTGGTCCTATTATCACTTGCTTGCGTGCTGACATTATTAAGTACTTTCCGTTTCCATCTGTCTGCATTCTTGTCGGGGAGACTAAGAAAATCAACCCTGCATATTCTCACCAATAAGATATATTTAGGTGCTAGATATTAAACAAACGCTTCGACGTATGTCCTCGCTACCGTAGGCATAAAAATTACGGATGGTGGAATATCATTCTTCATCGGACGCGAACCCTCCTGCGGTTTGAGCTTTCTGGACGTATCATACTTACCTTTGGAATAACTTACAAAAACTTCGCTGATCTGATGATGTAAGATGAGAAGAAAAAAGTTTTAAATTTAGAAAACTTTAATGACTGGCTTTTTCAGGAATCATATACAAGCGTTCAGCGGATTTACTTCGCTCCATATAGCTTTAAAAAGGCAGCTCTGGAGATCTCATAGATCGGTTGGAACGCATCTAGGATCGGTTGGAACAAAATTACATCAGAATACTTAATCTCTAACATACATTTGCATAGATGAATTGTTTCCCCAAGAACATGGTGCTTTTGAGCTCCTTCTCGTGCAGAATAGCGATCTTTTATTACTAATATCATCACAACCAAAATGACTCCTTCCCATACTACTAATAAATATCCTCTTCCCAAATTGACCTTATCAAATAAATAATGAGAATAACTATAGATTCCATTTAATAGTTCTTCCTAAATAGTGTACAATTTTTGTTTCATTGTGAACTCTATGCTATAAGAATTTACTGCAAATTCTCATCACCCCTTTAGAAAAATATAAAATCCCATTTTATATACACAAATACCTTGAAACTATCGATCGACACTTCAAACCTCATTCCAAACTTTATACACCTGCAACCAAAACGTCATCAAGAAAAACGCGACGGATTCAAATTCAAACTAATTTCCAACGAAGTTTGTATTGAATTTGTCCTAGCCTTGATTAAAACTTTTTGGTTTAGAAATTGCACTGGAAAAGTTCGATATGTAATTTGCATAAAATTTCACCTAAAAAAAAGGGGATAATGCAAATTACCTTTAATGAACCTTCTTCCTCCACGATAATGGTGAGCTTGCATGCACGGCTGTACACAGGTTTTGCCAAGAAAACTGAAAATAGGTACTTAAATCAAATTTTCTTCTTCTAAAATTCAGGAAGCAATACTTTGTGTGCAAAGAGGGATTATAGTTCCTTATTGTTCGCATAGCGCACGTTCCTTAGTTTTCCAGATGCAATGATATCTAAACATTTCACGTGGCCAACAAAAATTTCATTTATCCTACCCTACTTCGTTCTTGGCCTGGGCTAATTTAAAAAATAGAAACATTGCAGGCAAACGAATGGGGATTGCAGAGATTTTTTCCACGAATTAGTGCCTGGATCTGTGTCATTATTTATTTTATTACCAGAAAGCATACGAGTCCTTTTACTGCCACGTACCTGACCTGAATCTTTTAGAGGATTTAATTGCAGATATTGCACTATAATTTGCATTGTAATTTTTTGGAAAGCTTTTAAGGGTTTTATGTAGTATAGCATGTTCTGTGGTGCACAAATTTATAGTAGAATTATTTGTTAATATAATTTTATCAAAGAGCTTAATTGAGAAAATCTGCTAAATAGTAGAACAATAAGTTGTAGAGCAAATGCAAAACGGCCAGTGCGATGCGGAACTGGAGGATTTATTAATGCTGACCAAGAGCCATATATTCTAACTATCAGCAAATCTAATATAGGTATATAATATTCGGTCTCAAATCAGAAACCACTTAAAATTTTGGTATAAATTTCACTTTCTAGAATGCATTTCGCTAGAATGCACAGACATAGAGTATAAGAAGAAATTGACTGGTTTTACCAGAATATGGCATTCCCCAACCATCTTGGTCTAAATGAGTACAATATAATAGTACGACTCGAATCGCACGTGATTGGAAGGGTGAGATCTTCTATTTTCGCCGAGGATAAAGACCCTAGAACTTGAACGATTGGAGCCCATATGCGAAGAAGAGTTAAATCACGAATTATCGAACGATATTCCAAATAAATGACTTGATTTTGTTAAATCGTTTAAAATATTTTCTGCAAGAAATGTCAGTGGTTAAGGCAGTTCTGATGCAATGTTATACAGTAAAAACTTCATGCTAAAGCTTCTGGCTTACTTGAAACATTTGTTAGGTTAAAATCTGCCAAAATAAAGCACATTCCATGAAAAAGGTAAATACCCGGTAAAGAAAAACTCACAACTAAGCTGACAAAGTGTCTTAAGGTAAATATTTAAGTCATTACAATATGCTATTATCAGTAATTACCAATAATTAGTTTTTAGCTATATCCTACATCCAATATTTTCATTATTTCTAGCAGGTATCCCGCTTCTAAAACGTTCGACAATTTAAATGATTTTAGGCTTCTCCTTGCTGGTAAAAACACCGCCTTGTGTTTTATAACAATTTCCAGGTTAAATTAAACTTTTTCCAAACAAATTAAATGAAATCTGACTTAATGGAGAAAAAACCCCTGTTCAAGTTAAATGAAATCTGGTCCAAGTTAAGAGAAACTTTTTTCACTTTAAATGAGTTTTTTATTAGCCGTATTAACAAAATAATTACCAATTAAACTTAACTGAAATTAAACTGCCTGTCAAGTTATTTAGTTGTCAGTTAATTTAAACACATTTTAGTAAGGAAACAGGTCATCTGGTTTGATTACTTAAACGCAATAATAACAACTTATCGACAAGCGAAGAACTGGATAAATTCGGTGTTATCGTTGTAGTAAATAACTAAATTAAATACATTGTGTTTTGCTCAAAACGAGTTTTATTACTAAATGGCCAGCGTGAAGTGAACAATGTTTCATTATATTACATTTAACTTAGATTAAGTTTGATTTAACATGGCAAGGTATGTTTTAAAGTAGACGGGGTTTCATTTGATTTAGACAAGATTTCATTTAAAGTTTAAAAGTTTTCATTAAACTGGGAAACGGTATATCAATCGAAATGTGAAGTGTAGCTGATAAATTAGTCTGCCCCATATCCTGAAGTTTTATCCTCGATCTTATGATTTATTACGAGTCAGTTTTCTACTTGAAACTGAGGTTTTTTAGAATTTCGAAATGAGCATAAATCATGCCAAAGATTTCCTCCAAGTTTTCCTTGTACAGAAAATTAAGAGAACGTCAGAATCAAGTCTGAGCAATTCTTGGAAAATTGTTAAAAGCTCTCCCTTCTTCTCTACAATCTAAAATAATTTTGACTATCTTTAAGCCTAGATTCTTAGCGCTTTAATAGTATAAAAATGCAGAGACACTACTTAACAAAATTGTAAAAAATGTTCAATGCAAATAAAACTTCAGTATATATTTACCAACGGGCATCCATGATATTAATCCTAATTTACCCCCAAGAACACTTTGGAACAACCTTCGGACTTACGGTATTCATAGGGATGAATCTTTGCAGTGTACATTTGATCCGGACTGTGTCAATGAATATTTTACTGCTACATCTGGGAGTTGTCTACCTAATGAAGTGCAGAATGATTCGATTGCGCCACAACTTATTCTTCGTGACACCGAGACCTTTTCATTCAGATGCATTGATAATGTGGAATTGCATAATGCG
>QYTT01094527.1:19877-37558 GCA_006980735.1 Dasypogon diadema
TTGTAGACTGTGGAACAAGTGATAATCCGATGGTAGAATGTCCGGTGAATATGGTGGACACGGCATCGTTTCCCATTCAAACTTCTGTAGCTTCAGTAACGTCGTCCTTGCAGTGTGTGCCTTAGTGTTGTCTTGATGAAGGAACACTTTTTGTCTTGAAAGCAAAGACGTTCGTTTTCGCTGTAGCGCTTAAGACTGTAGACTTAAGCCGCTCAAGGTACTTGCAGTAGGTCCCCTTTGTTATCCTCTGCTTTGGTTTTAACAGCGCATAGTGGACTAAATCCTTCATATCCCACCAAGCACAAAGCATCACCTTACGTGGATGCAGATTTGTCTTCTTTGCTTACCTCTTGTCTTCTGCGCTTACAGTTTATGTATAGGATCCACTTTTTGTCACCAGTCACTATTCATTTCTTGTACATTCAGTCGTATTGTTGTCTTAATTGAACTCATAAAGCAAACAATGTCGGATATGCTCTTTTGTCACTTTTTTCAAAATTTGCACTTAGAATAAATACAAGGTGAATTTACAAATGTGCTTTTATAGTAACTGATGCAGGCAGTTTATCCGCTTCCCTCCGACTTTTAGTTCATGCATTTGGAAAAACCACATTATTTATGGGATGATCCAACATTTTATTTGTAAATTTTCACATTTATATCGGAATGTCGTAACATTTAAAATTTTTTATAAATCCTCAACAATTTCAATTCAAAGGCAAGAGGATTGATGTCTCGAGAACTAGATAAAATATCAGAACGTGTGGGGTCTCAAATCGGTACGTGATTGGATTCATATGAAAGGGAGATGTGTTCCAAATGCGAGAGTACAATAATGTGTACTAGCTACAGGGTGAGGGGTGTTCAAAAACGTTGTTGAATGTTTTAATTTCGCTTTTTAACACCCCGCTGTCCTGCAATTGCTCCATTTTATTGTACCATTGTATAGAATTCACCTCTTCCTTTCATGCGAGTCCAAACATGTACCGATATAGTGTCTAGTTCCCGAGATATCAGCCCATTCACCTGAATTTTTAAACGCCCCCTCGCCTTATAATTATTACATTTTATTATAGTATCGTGTAAAGGTCATTCCCTTCTTTCATTCGATACCACAGATGTGCTGATATTTTGTCTAGTCTCCGAGAAATTTAGTATCCATGAGCGGTTTAATAATCCTCATGTGCACTCGTGTGCGCTTGTGTGCGCGTGCGTTTGAAAGTTAATCAAACGCCCACTCATGTGCGCACATGGAATTATTCAAACGCACACGCTCGTATGAGCGTGCATTTAATTTACAATTGCACACATTTCTCACGTGCGTACGCGTTTAATATGAGCAGAACCAATCACACGTAAGCGAGTGCGCTCGTGAGTGTGCGCTTCCGAACTCTGATAAATTCAATGAATTATTGTACATAGTTAAAAGAGGGAAGTTTACTTATGAATTTGATAAAACTAGTGTTACTTAAAAAATAAAACATCGAATAAGAAGGGATTTTTAACATTTGTTTTTCTCTTCTAGTACTGGTGAGCATTAATAACTGTCAATATGGAGGACGGTCATACGAAAACCGTCGAAGAAGTACTAAATTATTTTGCAACCGATGGAGAAAAGGGTTTAACAATTGAGCAAGTCAAGAAGAATCAAGAAAAGTATGGCCCTAACGGTAAGTACGGAGTGTACCTCTATATCTTATTAATTAATGAGATAATGGCGTACGATAATAATCTTGGTTTCATCACAAGTTTAAAAATGATCTTACAAAAGTTATTTAAGCCGTTTATTTTGAAAGTGGTCTAATGCACTTTTACCGTCATAGGAAAAATACACTTTAGGATACTTCAGTTACACTTACGTTTAGATTTTTACTAAAATTGAGAAATTTGACAGAACATTTTCAAACACGGTTTACAGACTACAAGGTTAGCCAGGTTTGTAATTTGACATGCATGACGTCACTCTGGATACATTGTTTTGGTAGCATTCCAATTGGAAACGAGCAAAGGAGACGTGATTTTTAATGAATTTTTTGTGTAATTTTTAATACAATAGAATCCGCGTTTATTTTACATCTTAATTTTTATTTTAGTATTAGATTTACATCACTCGTTGCAAAATCGCCACAATGGGGAAGCTGTGAAAACAAAATATCCAGAGTGACGTCACAAAATGGCGATTCAAATTACAAACCTGGCTAACCTTGTAGTCTGTAAACCGTGATTTTCAAAATAAACGGCTCATTTTATATTTATTGGAAGATGTATTCTTTAGAAATCGTTTTTATTTACACGGATTTCGATATAATTTAATTTTTTTTTATTTGGAATAAAAACTATTTTTCTTATTTTTGTGGTCAGTTTAATTTTATTTGTCTGAAAATTATTAATAATATAAACTTATTAGAAATTTACTGTTTTGCCCCTCTGGACTTAAATATAATTGCATAATTATGTAAGCGAGGATGAGAAATATTTGGTTATCGAATTTTCTTGATGTTCGGTTATAATTTTTCTTGAAGCAAATTTCCAATATTTTGAATTTTATTTTAATTTTGATTCACATTATGATAATTTTATTATTTTAAAGTAAGTAATGTTAATGATTTTTTAATGATTACATAATTTGCTTAAGAAACATTTTAACCTACTTTCGACTACGATTTTGTTTCAATATATGAAAATTTTTTATGCAAAAAATGTAGCTTTCACTGGATAGATTTATTTAATTAACTTTTTACAAAAATAGGGGTTTATTTTCTCTCACTCTTTTGGTGTAATCTTCAGTTCGGCGATATTAAAAATATTACAAATTCTCAACAGCATTCAGGTCAGGTGATTGTGGAAGGCTATATATTTCTTTCGGGCAATTATATAGACCCCATAATAATCGGTAGTTGAGGGCCATTATCTTGGAAAAGTATAAATTCGTTAACAATCCCGCAGCCTTCATCGATAGACTTCTGTCCGACATATTTTAGTCATATTAGCGATTTCGATGGCAGTCACTGATGTTGCATTATGGTGATTTTCATCAGCGCATATAATTCAATGCTCGCTGTTTCACTGACGATGCTCAAGTAATATAGTGATAAGTTGCTATTGTGATTATCAGTTTTGTTTGCTCGAGTGACTTGCATGTCGGAGTGATTTTAGCAAATCAGTTGATATATAAATTGTTTAAATTGTAAAGTTTTCTTGTAGTTTCTATTATTTGATAAAAAATGAGCGAAAATAAAGATTTTATTGTTAAACTAGTAAAATATATGAGAAAAGAAAAATGCATTTGGGATGTAATTGTGAAGATCCTTCCAAGCGATAATAATACAGAGATCCAGCTTTTTATTCGAATGTGCTTCTTGTCAATGAATTCAATGCATGGCAGAGATTTCATAATTCTTAGCGCTGTTCAGCAAACGGATAAAGAAATTCCCAAGTTTTAGTAATGGTGGAAATTACTTGTCTAATTATACGCCTTCCACGCATAAAAATGAAGGAAATTGAACTGTAGCTACTACTTGTAGCTAAATATCTATAATTAGAACTATCAAGAAATTATATTTAATTTATTTTGTCTCTGAACTTTGGAAGAACAATCACCTAGTGGCTCTGAGGCTTCAGTTAAGAAACAACAATTGTTCTTACAGGATCAAATAGAATTTTTAATACCATACACGAGAAAAAATGGTCAAAGTGGTGGTAATCTGTCGCATATTGCTGGATCAAGCTAAAGCATTGCAGTCCAAGAAGAAAAGGCACACTAATCTGGCATTTTCCAGATCGATGCATGTTTGATGCAATCTGGAATGCCAGAGCAAAACTGCTCGTAATGTTTTAAATTATTAAACCTGTCAAACTGTACAACATTTGACACTAAAATGCCAGAAGACTCATTTAATCAAGGGAAGTAAAGTTCATACGATCCAGGGCTGTGCGTAATCAGAGAAAAATCTTCGTCTACATCAAGAGATGATTATAAAGGCTTTTTGCCTTCTTGGGCAGACGATGTAAATTCTTAAAACGCAAAAAAAATCTAAAAAGAAGAAAACTGAACTCAACTAGGGGATCTGCTTTACTTGTTTTCTTCCAAGGAATCATTTTAGATGTTTTGTCTTTGTCACGTCAAAATCAATTCCTCTTGAAGAAGAAAATAATAAAACTATGCATGAGCTTCGCACAGATGAACCCTGTCTTCAAGAACACACGATACATTTCTAGTAGATACATCCTCATAATCTGGTCAGATTATTTCACCATCACTTGTTACATCTAACTTTCATCTCGTCGAAAACTATCAGGAGTGATATAAAAAACTTTCCGTAGCGTTATTTGCACTCTTTCATTATTAGCATTGCTTACCGAAAATATGTTTTGTGTGCGTATTTTAGGGGCCACTAATTTCAATAAACCATCAAAAGATTCTCGGCTCATCGTGTAAAACAGTCCTGCTCCATTTCTTTTACACTATGTTTTAAACTGCATTTTCTTCTTCATCTTCTTAATAAAAGAAGTTCATTTTCCTCAAGATTCATTTTGTCAATTTGTCAAATCATGTCGTAATGAAGCATTAACTGTTGACGTGACAATTAAGTTTAAGATTACCGCATTCATGACTTTCACGAAAAATTCACGTCATCACATCACTATATTACTACATCATTTGTTTGGTGTGGCAAATGCCTTATGCTCACAATGCAACCGCAAAATTATTTCACGAATTTCCCGTAACGTTTCTTCTATTTTATTAAATGGAGATTCTCATATAGAAGGCCAAAAAAATGTGTTTTTAACATTTTTTCGGAATAGGAAGGAATTAAGTTTCGGAGTTTTAATATGTTATTTATTATTATGCAATCTACATTTAAAAAAATTTTGTAGGAAAAATATATTACATGGCTCGAGTTGCGTTTGTATATGTCCTAGTGTGCGCGCAGTGAGCTGTCAATCGGGCGGGATTCGATAGATCACTAGAGTTATCTGAAATCAATTTTCTGTATGGATTATGAAAGTAGATAAAATTGGTGGTGCTTCAAACTACACTTTGAGATCAAAAAGTTGAAAATCAACAAAATGGCGGCCATTTGAAAAAAGGTTTATTTTGACCTATTTTTTCGCATTTTGGCGAGCTTCTAAGAATGTTTATTTTCTATAAGAATGGCTGAAAATTGTCCAAGCTATAGTAAATTATGTTGTCTTTAATTTAAAATAAAAAATAGTAGGGTCGGTTTAATAGTTTTTGCGTTCTGATCCCGCCCGCTTTGAAAAAGTGATATTGCGTAAAATGCATCTAAAGTTTGATATGTTTTTAAAAGAAGGGCTTAAACCGGAGGACGCGTTACACTCAAGCATTAAATAACTATGAAATGACGTCGAGTTCGGTTAAATCGTTTTACAGGGAAAATCTACAAACTATAGGGAATAGAAACATGCAAAAAATTGATTTTTCCAAAAAAAAAGAAAAAAGGGAATTCACCTTAACCACTATTACGAGCAATAATAATTTTCATATCGCATTTGAATAAAAACACATGAAACCGCCTAAACGAAGCCTTCTAGCGTGGGGTATGTATAACCATTTTTTAACGTACTCGCTTCAGGGAATTACCTGGTATATAACAAGGCACTAATTGAAAAAACCCCTACAGTTTGGTGGCTCATATTCATGGAGTCTCAGATTGGAATTTCACCAATGGTTAAGCTTTTTCTGCTGTCAGTACTAGGCTAATCACCCATTGTGTGCTACGGCAATTGCGTGGCTTAGAACCAGTAGGTCCAGACGTGAAATTTGTCAAGAAATTGAGTTTCTCATCTGCGGTTACCTGACCCTTAATGCTTCGATTAAGTCCGCGAGTATATAAAATGCATTTCTTTCCTATAAAATTTGGTAATGATAATTGATGAAATGTTTATTTCTTTTCAGAACTGCCGACTGAAGAAGGTAAGGAAATTAGTCATCTGGTCCAGGACTTTATATTTTATTGCTGTTCTGAAATTTTTTAGGGAAATCTATCTGGCAACTAGTGTTAGAACAATTCGATGACCTACTTGTGAAAATTTTGTTATTAGCTGCTATTATATCATTTGTAAGTAAATCGTCATAGACCTATTATTAGTATTACGTTCTGTAGGAGCAAAAGTTTTGTGTTTTATCTTAAGATTAAATGATGTGTTGTAATAATCCCTACAAAGTGTGTGTTAAATTAATATTTATAAAATGATCATCTCTACATTTCTGAAAACACTCATTTTAGTTAAAAATGATCTGATAGTTTTTAAATTTGAAGATCTTTTCTCAGTAGTGTAATATCTAAAACATGTGGAGATGATTCATTCATAAACACGAAGTTTTTTAAAATTTTAATGGCACCATCTGTTATCACTTGCTAGGAACCAGTTTGTTGTGTGTTTAATTTTACTTGTTTTCAGGTAATTAACTTAAAAAATCAGAATGCGTTGTAAAAAAAGATATCCCAAAGTAATTTTTTCCGTACTTATTTCATAAACATTTATTTTTAACGATTTTAAATTAGCACGAGAAAACAACGTTGTTCTTGGAGCTGCAGTCGAATTGGGCTAATCTAGAATCATTACAAATATATGTTTCTAATTTAAAGTTACTTCGAATTATAGAATCTAATAAATATTTGAAAAACGATTTAAACACGTCGGCTGCCATTATCGGTAATGCAGGAGACAGGGCAAAAATCAGTTGATTTTAAACTTTCGATCATCAGTAAATATGAAATAATTTTTTCAACTGAAAGTTGGCTAAGAGTAACCAATTGCGCTCAATTTACCTGTAGTAATCTCAACAAAGAGAAATGAAAAGGGAACGTTTTATGTGCACATGAATGTAAATAGGAACAGATATACGAATTTTATAAATTTATTATGATGAAAAAATTAGCGTTTAACTAGTAAATAAGAAACGTAAAAATGGTACATGGCCATACTGACGCCTTAGGTACGCCTTTCACAAGAGCAAAAGCGGATCAAAACGTTATCACAACCAAAAGAAATTCGTATTATATGATAAATTTATACAAATCTGTTTTTTATTGTTATTTGATTGAATTATGTAGTGATGTAAAAAATAAAGTATTACCCAAATTATATCTATTTCATCTTATCACATCACTGCATGTGAATTAATTTAATTAATTTAGTGGTGGAAGCAGTTTTTTTAAGAAACAATTTTTTGAGGTTTTCATTTGGCGTTTATAATCTGCAATAATATTTCCTTTAAAGTTTTGATGTGTTTGAAAATTTATGATTGTGGTGCTTTGCAAAGTTACGTACGTCGACTACAATAATCATTGTGATGCCAAAATAATAATAATTTTTTATTTGTGCATTTCGTGAATCTGTGTGCTCATTAACTTGAAACATGGAAGGCTTAGCTGGATTTAAAGGTATTCGTACACGACGGCTCTTTTTTTTTTTATAACTCCGCGCTCTCAAGGGCACGGTCGACAAGTCCTCGAGACTAAATCTCGACATCTGCTTTCGGAATTTAAAGCAGTTTTGATGTTAGCTGCGTCGTTTTGGCAGCAAAGTGGATACATTAACTGGGTTTAATCAACCCCGTTGTTTTACAGAGTTAAAAAGTTCACTCGGTTATTTAAATTTTCTGCGGAAAAGTAGATGGCTGTTATTGAAAGCTTTTGTGTTAAAAAGTTTAATTGCTCATCAATTAAAATAAACATGCAATAAGGAGGTAACCTTTATTTTGAAAAGGTTTCTCTAGAACCTTAATACTTTTTATTTTAGAAATATATATTCCTCTGGAACTTTTATATTTCATGATTACGAAGAGAATTTTAAAACGGATGTTATAGAATTGGTCCTTTATCGTATCTGGGAGGAGGAAGGTCCTTTTCAGAAACAAAAAAGACAAAAGAGGTTCTATTCAGAAAGCGTCAGTTTTCCAAATCAAGAGTTGGAAAAACCAGTTATCAAAGAGTACCAAAAAGGACGAAAAAGGTGCTATCCAGAAAACGCGTAAGTTTTCTAAGCGAGGAGCCCAATTAAAGCCACTTGTTATTTGCTATGTATCCTTTTATTAAAAAGGAAAAATACAAATTTTTATATGAAAGGAACAGAACTACAACCATAAATTCGAACTAGCAGAGTTATACTCGCAGATTTATATGAAGTGCAGATTTATATAAAAAGCCTCCAGGGGAAGAGTTATACTCGTAGATTAATATAAAAATGTTCCAGCATAACCCGTAAAGTGGAATAGATTGAAAAAGGTTCAATAACTGTTACGACCCTTGGTTGTTAACATTTTCTTAGGTATAAATGAATATCTTTATTAAATTTCGAAATAAAGAAATAGTGTTTCGATTATAGCAAGCCAGCTTGATGAACATCAGATTGACTTACCTGCTTCAGGCTTACACAAAGAAATTTCAGCTTCATTTTTTTATAGCTGGTTTAAATACACAAGATTCACATTCTTTAAAAGAAAAGTAATTAAAATAGAAAGGAAGGCTAGAAATTCAATTCAATTCAATTCAATTAATTTATTTACGGCTAATGTACAATAAGATCTTAATAATCTTTTGATAGTACATAACAAATAACTCGGCAATAAATCAGAAATGAGACCAATAAGACAATTAACCAACCATAGATCACATTTAAAATTAAGTTAAATTAACTTAAACGATTAATCAATTGTTATTAAGGTGATCAGAAAGAAGCCTTCTAAAAGCCGACGTCGAACATGTTCTCTGTAAAGGTACAGGAAGCGAATTCCATAAGCGTGCTGTTCGAAGAAAGTAAGAATTCTCGAAAACTGAATAATTGTGAACAGGTATTAAGATGTTAAATCTTCTACAAGTGCGTAAAAATGTACGTTCTTCAAATAAATATCGGGGCGTTTTACAATAGATGAGTTTATGCATAAAAATTAAAAACTTAAAAAATATCGAACTTTCCTCCTATTTAAACTTTTACCCCCCCACAACCTTTCCTCTTCCATCAACAGCACCTCTTCCTTTCCCTTCTCTCTTCTTCCTTCGCCCTCCTTCCCTTCTCTATTATTTCCGTTCTTTCTCTTTACCCTCTACCTTTCTCTTCCTGTCCCTTGCCTCTATTCTCGACCCTTCTCTCTATCCTCGACCCTTCTCTCTATTTTCTACCCTTCTCTCTAGACTGCACCCTTCTCTCTAGCCTCTACCTTTCTCTCTATCCTCGACCCTTCTCTCTAGCCTTTGCCTTCTCGATCCACTTTCCCCTTCCACTCTTCCCTTCTACCCGTCCATGAAATATTGGAATATGCTCTCAGCATTTCGGAGAAAATGTTTATCGAGCGATGGGAGTATTACTCTGAGACATGATTGATGGTGAGGTGGCGCCAGCGGCAGTCGCAAGTTTTATTACTGTGCTCTTCAAAAAATGTGAAAAGCTGAAACTGGAAGTTTAGGATAGTGTGAAATCAAATTTTGTCAGGCTTTTTGAAGAAAGTGCTTAATTCGCCTGCTGTGATGAGAAGAAATTACAGGCACATTGAATTGTGTTATCTTCTAAAACTATTTCAAGTTGCAATCTAAAAGAGAGCTTCAAAAATATTTGAATTTCTGTATACCTGCACAAATTATTTTGTGGAAAAAAACTAGGCGCCCGTGTAATCTTTTAAACTGTATTGTAGTTATTCCTTGAATAATATTTTTTTTATATATAAAATAAGAATTTAAAAGTAATAAAAACCGACTTTTCCCTAAATTTCATTCTGTAATGAATTGTAGCCGTAAGACCTTTGATAGTCTTGAATAAAACTAACTTAAAAACATCCCAGCTTCGCAATTCTTCGCTTGCACTCCTAGTGTTTCGTTTATTCCTTTCGGGAACGTTTTGTATTTGTGCTTTTCTGGGACATAATAAAAACCTAAATCATTCAATGCGGTGCCATAAAAAAGTCTGCTTAGAGTGTATTGGATTAATTAAAAATTAACTTCTGATACATTTTTAAATTTTAATGGTTTTTGGAATGTTTGTAACTACCTACTGTATAATAATACTACCATTATTGTGACTAAATAATAGTTGTTTAGATAGGCAGTAAAGTTTGCTAACATCTGAATATTAATACATTTTTTACGAAACTATTCTAAAATTAGGTTTATATATATATATATATTCTTACAGGTATTAGCCCTTTTTGAGGAACATGAAGACACATTCACAGCATTTGTAGAACCATTAGTAATTTTACTTATTCTAATTGCAAACGCTGTTGTAGGAGTATGGCAGGTAAGTGATTTCAACTGCATTTATTAAGGCCAGCCTATTAACTTTCGTGTAGAGATCCCTAGTCAAAAAGTGGCCAAAAGTAGGGTAAAGATAGACGTTTCATGAAAAACTCTAAAAATAACTAGTCTGCAAAGTCTCATAAGTGACATGTTATACTTGACTTTGCTCAAAATCACTGAGTCAGCTTCTAAATTTCTCCTATTAAAAGAAAGAAGAAATATGTGTTCGTTAACAGGATGATCTTTAACATAAAAAATATAATTTATTTATTTTTTTTGCACCGTTTCTGAAATATTTTTTGCAAATCTTTTTCTCTTTTTTTAGGAAAGAAATGCTGAGTCGGCTATTGAGGCTCTTAAGGAATACGAGCCTGAAATGGGAAAAGTTGTACGACAAGACAAACCAGGTGTACAAAAAATAAGAGCAAAAGAGATTGTACCTGGTGATATTGTTGAGGTGTCAGTTGGTGACAAAATACCCGCTGATATACGTCTCACAAAAATTTTTTCTACGACTTTACGTATAGATCAATCAATTTTAACTGGTGAATCAGTTTCTGTCATTAAGCATACGGATCCAGTGCCAGATCCTCGAGCTGTTAACCAAGATAAGAAAAATATTCTTTTTTCTGGAACTAATGTAGCAGCTGGAAAAGCAAGAGGTGTTGTAGTTGGTACTGGTTTAAATACAGCTATTGGTAAAATTCGAACCGAAATGTCGGAAACAGAAGAAATTAAAACACCTTTGCAACAAAAATTAGATGAATTCGGAGAACAACTTTCTAAAGTTATTTCGATTATATGCGTTGCTGTCTGGGCTATTAATATTGGCCATTTTAACGATCCTGCTCATGGTGGTTCTTGGATTAAAGGCGCAATTTATTACTTTAAAATTGCTGTTGCTTTAGCTGTTGCTGCCATTCCTGAAGGTTTGCCTGCAGTTATTACAACTTGTCTAGCTCTGGGTACACGTCGTATGGCAAAGAAAAATGCTATTGTCAGATCCTTACCGTCGGTAGAAACTCTAGGCTGTACCTCCGTTATTTGTTCTGACAAAACTGGTACACTTACTACAAATCAAATGTCGGTGTCCCGAATGTTTGTTTTTGATAAAGTTGAGGGGGGTGATAGTAGCTTTTTGGAATTTGAACTTACAGGCTCAACGTATGAACCAAAAGGTGATTTATACTTAAATGGTTCGAAAGTGAAAGCATCCGATTATGACATTTTACAAGAAATTGCTACCATTTGTGTTATGTGCAACGATTCAGCTATTGACTATAATGAATTCAAGCAGGCCTTTGAAAAAGTTGGTGAGGCTACTGAAACGGCGTTAGTCGTTTTAGCTGAAAAATTAAATCCTTTCAATGTTCAAAAATCTGGCTTAGATCGACGATCAGCAGCTATTATAGTTCGGCAAGAAATAGAAACCAAGTGGAAGAAAGAATTTACTTTGGAATTTTCGAGAGATCGTAAATCTATGTCAACTTATTGTGTACCGATCAAGCCATCGCGCTTAGGTAACGGTCCAAAGTTGTTTGTTAAGGGGGCTCCTGAAGGTGTTCTGGAGCGTTGTACACATGCCAGGGTTGGGACCACCAAAGTTCCTTTAACGTCGTCATTAAAAGGTAAAATATTGGATTTAACGCGTCAATATGGTACAGGTCGAGATACGCTACGCTGCTTAGCACTAGCTACTGGAGATAATCCCATGAAACCCGAAGAAATGGATCTTGGCGATTCAACCAAATTCTACACTTATGAAGTAAATCTTACATTTGCTGGTGTAGTGGGCATGTTAGATCCTCCTCGGAAGGAGGTGTTTGACTCGATAGTTCGCTGTCGTGCAGCTGGTATTCGTGTAATTGTCATTACTGGTGACAACAAATCTACAGCTGAAGCGATTTGCAGAAGGATCGGAGTCTTTGGCGAAGATGAAGATACAACAGGAAAATCTTATTCTGGCCGAGAGTTTGATGATTTATCACCAGCAGAACAGAAGGCTGCTTGTGCCCGTGCAAGGCTATTTTCACGCGTGGAACCTGCGCATAAATCAAAAATTGTTGAATATTTGCAGAGTATGAATGAAATCTCCGCCATGACAGGTGATGGTGTGAATGACGCACCTGCCTTGAAAAAAGCTGAAATCGGTATTGCTATGGGATCTGGAACGGCTGTAGCGAAATCAGCTGCTGAAATGGTTTTGGCGGATGATAATTTTTCTTCTATAGTGTCTGCTGTAGAAGAAGGGCGAGCTATTTACAACAATATGAAGCAATTTATTCGATACTTAATTTCTTCAAATATTGGTGAGGTTGTTTCGATATTTCTAACAGCAGCTCTGGGGCTTCCAGAAGCTCTCATTCCTGTGCAGCTCCTGTGGGTCAATTTGGTTTGTTGTTTCTCTTATTTTATGAAGTCGTTTTTAATCTTTCTCTCATTATGAAGGTAACTGATGGGCTGCCCGCGACTGCTTTAGGTTTTAATCCTCCTGATTTAGATATTATGCAGAAACCACCTCGAAAAGCTGACGAGGGTCTAATTTCTGGTTGGTTGTTTTTCCGGTAAAGAGATTATAATGTTTTGAATTAAATTCTTGAACTTTAGTTTGAATTTTTAGTTACTTAGCCATTGGTGGATATGTAGGTGCAGCTACTGTAGGAGCAGCTTCCTGGTGGTTCCTCTTCTGTGAAACTGGCCCGCAAATGTCGTACTGGCATTTAACACATCATTTGGCATGTTTAAGTGGAGGTGACGAATTCAAGGGAATTGATTGCAAAATCTTTAATGATCCGCATCCAATGACTATGGCATTGTCTGTTCTTGTAACTATTGAAATGTTAAATGCAATGAACAGGTAAGTAAAATATTTATTGTTACTACTAAAATTCAAACGATTTTGGTTATAGCTTATCAGAAAATCAGTCGTTAATAACAATGCCACCTTGGTCGAACATGTGGCTAGTCGGCTCAATGGCACTTTCCTTTACACTCCATTTTGTCATCCTTCATGTGGAAGTACTAGCGGTAAGTTTTTTTTTAAAGTAAAAGATTTTTACTCTTCGTACTACTTTAATTTTCTAGACCGTCTTCCAAGTAACGCCGTTATCAGTAGATGAATGGATGACTGTGATGAAGTTCTCAATTCCTGTAGTGCTTCTTGATGAAACACTTAAATTTATTGCTAGAAAAATAGCGGATGGTGAGAGTCCACTGTATTCAATGCACGGAATAATTTTGATGTGGGCGGTGTTTTTTGGCTGTCTTTATTTGTTACATTTTTAAAGTTTAGTTCCCATTAATCAAATCATAATATCTCATTTAAGAAGTCGTTTTGAGTGCATTTTCCTTAGTCCAAACGAATTAGTGTTATTTTATATATATATATATACATATATATTTTAAATTTTTAAACAAAATAGATTAACAACAAAACCGCACCTGAATGTAAAAAGATACTTATTTTAAAATTGGAAGAAAATATGTACAAAAACGTAGTTTGTTTTTCTCGAAGTGTGACTGGATTTAACTTAATTATAATTTTTGTTCTATTGAGCCACTCTAAAACAATAATCCTTCTAATGACACTCCAAGCTTAAGTTTGTTGTAATTTTCATTTTTAATATTTCTAAAATTATGAAGTTTGCGTTTTTTATATCATTTGCTATTTTAATTGTTTGTTGTGGCGTTGATTTATGGAGAAGAAAGAAATTATATGATATCGCTTTTATTAATCTGGCAGTAGGGAATTACACAGGCTGAAAATATTTAGTCTACATTTGGTAGTTAAATAAAACAAAGTTAATATTGCAATACCAATCGAACATTTCTTGGAAATATTAGGGAATTAAATTTTGACATTACAAAATCAAATATCCGAAAGAAAAGGAAAAGTATATCTCTTCTAAGTTACTTTTTCGACTCTTATTAGTATATTCCGAATTTTCATGCTTTTAACAAGCAATTTATTAACTGTAATAATAGCTTTTAGATGGGAGTTGTTTAAGGTAAGGTTTAGTTATAATTTTAAATATGAAAATTTCCACATCTCAATTCATTGGATGAAGCAACTCTCTTTGACAATGGTGATAGGATGTTTGTAGTTTCCTTTGATGTATTTTTAGCGCTGTTAACTTTTTTACTTATTTTCACTTATTCTTTTAGCACAATAACGAAGGGTGATCCAAAGAATGTTACTGAAGTTAATCTTTGATTTAAAACTTATTTTGAAAACTCTTTAAAATCTTTTTTAATTTTTGTATAAATTATATCCGTTATAAGTGATAAGAAGTCTGATAAATGAGAAAATAATGATTAAGATTTTGAGTTTGTTGTAGTCATGGAGGTGTTTATTGTATATAGGTAGGACACTTTGGTAAGGAAACCACAATTTAAAAAAAATTTGGCGAAATTCGCGTTTGTTTGCAATTTTACGTTATATATTTCTTAGATAAATTTCGGGATTCAGCTAGAAGAAGTTTAGTTATGTTCATTATTATTTTAAATTTTTAAAAACTTTACACGTTATAAGTCTGAAAGTATCGTTCCACTAAATCGTATAAAAGAGGCAAATTTCGTATGTAAATATTAAAAACTGCAATGTAGAGTTGAACTCTTTTTTTGCTCTCATTTCGAGTTCCTTTACTTTGGAGCTACAGGGCTTTGAAATTTGCTCTCTATTTAACCAATATGCGGGCGTTAATTTTTAAATACCATTACTTGGAAATAAAAACTTTCCAATACACTTTTAGTATTACAATTTCAGAAATTTTTGAGACAGTTTTTCTAGAGAATACTCTTTTTTACAGAGTTAACAAATTTCCAAGAAAGACATAAATCTTTTCTTGTTGTATATGTATATACACTTCGATCTTTTTTTACACGACTGTTGTGTGCGTTTAACTTGTTTTTTTGATGAGAAACCGAGGTCGACTTTGAAATATATTTGAGCGCATCTTTATAGTTTAAATTGGTTTTCGTTCGTTTACATGTATTCTTTTTTTATGTGGTTTTTCCGCATTCCCTTTTTTTACGCGTTTTTTAACGTGCGGCACTTATCCACCGCGTAAAAAGAGGTGCATTTAAGGCGTACCCAAAAGAAATTATTAGAAGTACCCGTAAGTAATGTGGTTTTTCTGTAAAAACCTTTTTTTTTTAGGTAGCGCTTACTATATAATAGTTTCTATTCCAGCTTTAAAAAATTCTGAAGTTTTGGAAAACTCAACCATTGCGCTTTTTACCCCTTCATAAGGATCTGAAAAGATAATAATCAGATGGGGCAAGGCCTGGTGAATATGGAGGATGGGGGAGAAGTTGCCATCCTATTTCCTTAATTTTTTGTGTAGTCCTCGCAGCATATAGTCTTGCGTTATCAATTTGGAGGATAACATCTTTTCTGTTAATCAAAGCAGGATGTTTTTTTTTATAGCCATTTTCAATCAGTAAAGTTGGCCACAATAAATGTTCGCAGTAACGGTTTCCCCAACATTAAGCAGTTCAAAGTGAACCACACCGTGGATATTTCGCCAAGTACAAGGAAGGACTTTGCTTCCATAAATATTGGGTTTTGTAATTTTTCTTGGTGGTTCCCCAATCGAAACCCATTCTTATCATAGAGAACCCGTTTTTCTTCTCCTATTATGACACAAAAACTTCTTTTTTATGCTTTTATGCCGGTTTAGGAATAAGTTGTATATGGAAGATCTTTATTCTCACCACTGAAAACATGGGTAACACATACACAGGCATATTGAAACTTCTCCACGGACTTCGACTGGTGTTTAACTGCTGACCAGGAAGTGTCTTTCTAAAATTTCTTCAATAGTTTAGCGAGGCGCAAAATGTCCTGATCAAATTCAACTGAAAGGCTACTTCTTGGGCCATCTTCAAGGTCAAAACTGCCACTACGAAATCTGTCCAAACAATTTTGATAAATTGTATTGATATTAGCAGTTGCCGTGGTTGTGTTATGCCCGCGACTATACTGAAAAAGCATACAATGCCTAAGGTTTACCGTCATTCATTTCTCAAGGAATACTTAACACTTTTTTGAAAACACAACTTGAGCAATCAAAATTAAAATGAGCTGGATGTAAGAGCAACTCTAAAAAATAAATAAAAATTATATGACCGCAGAAACATTACTTATGTGTCCTCCTAATATTTTCTAATATATAATATTACATTAGTTCTATATCGACCGTGCAGGTGTAAATACGGTATTCCTTTCTGAGTTAATTAATTCCAGAAGTGTAGAATTTTTTAAATACCCTGCAATTAAATCACGGTCTTTGTGCTTTTCGAAGATCATATTTGAAATTGCATGCTGTCTCCCTTCATGCGGGATTTAATGCAACTATTACAACATAGAAAATTTATGATGCTTATATAGAGATGTATTGAAAGTTAGCAGATCTGATCCGTGAATGAGCAGATAGGAGTTATCATAAACATGTGGCTATATGGTCAACTGTAAAAAGGCACCTACATAAGATTGTGTTGTATGTGCTTCCAAAACCCCCGGAATATATACTTAACAAGCCATGAAGTAGAAATTCTCTATGTGAAGGTATAGGCCCTCGAATTCACTCAAATTGCATTGATTCTTATGGACCACACGATAAAACTTTTCGTTCATCACTTGCTGGTGCCTAAACTATCCATTCTACGAAAAAATTATCTTCTAAACAATTAAAGCCCGGTTCTTTACCTTTCTAATGATATAAAATTTAATATGTCTTGCCTAACAAAATTACATAAAATTTTCAGTCCAAACGAAACTCTAACCATTTTTCGCTTATATACCAGCGGCAGCCAGCAGAAAGCGAGACAGAGCTCACGGTCTGTTGTCAGTGCAGATACAAGAAAAATTGTTAGAGTTTAGTTCGAATGCGAAAATGTGTATAATAATGACTTATATGCCATAATTATTTTTACATCAATAGAAAGTAGACATATTAAACTTAAAATTCCTAGAAGACTATTTTTAAGTAGGAAGGATAGTTGCGGAGTTACGCCAGTTTCAACTGAAAAAATTTCTGTTCTGCCGTAAGGATCAGTGCAATTTGATCTGAATTTAGGGCCTACACCTCCTCGTAGTTGTGTGCGTTATTTTCTCTGGTTCACGGCTTGTTAAGTATATATCCCGGGGGTTTTGGTGCTTCCCATCAATTACTGGAGGCTAACAAGTATCAGCGGCACTTTATTGCTCGCCAAATTACACAAAGAACCATTTCTAATCAGGATTTTTATCGGAGATGAAAAATGGATCCTATATGATAATGTTAAACTTAACGAGCAATGGCTTTCTTCAAACCAGACACTAGAACCAATTCCGAAATCAAGCTCATATCCGAGAAAGGTGTTATTGTGTATTTGGTCACGGAACCAAGTTTCTACAATAATGGGTTTGAAGATTTGCAG
>QYTT01094529.1:4571-15120 GCA_006980735.1 Dasypogon diadema
CCTTGAACTACAACTAGGTAAAAGTTGGTAAAACCAACTCTAGTACTACTGCTAACATCACCAAATCAAAGTCACTCTCATTTTTAAACCAGAGTTCTTACATTTTCGCACGTAGAATTTATTTGCAAAATTTGACGCTACAAAAGATGGCGAACGTTAATCCTACCCAAAATTCGAATTTCCACCCTGATATTCAAGTGTCACATCTGTTTTGTTGTCCTGTTCAGCAAAAGTTCTTGCAGCTACGTAGAAATTTCTTAACACTCAATCAGTTTCCAAGTACCCCTGAAATTTAGATGCTAATTACTTGGAGTTTGTATACGGTATGTGAATTATTAACCCACAGTTAATGAAGTAGTTGGAAGTAGTTATTTTGTAAACAATGGCAAGAACAGCTGCTTGCTATGCTCAACTGAGAACTTGGAGAATTTATAATTCGTTATAGAATTATTATATGAATATATTATATCAATCCATTCTGCCAACTGAGTACCACAAGACATTTTCTCATATGGAGAATAACTCAGAATTTGACTGGATCAAAAAAGGTCAATCGATGACTTACTTTTCACAACCCTTTGCAATATGGTTTTAGTTCCTTATTGCTTCACGAATGTATGACAATACCATATGGTTTTATTTCGTGTTAAGCTGCTCAATAAAGTCATGCACAAAATAAGACCTTTTCTCGTATTTATAAAGTGACTATTTGGTATATGATATTTAGAGGTATAAGTGTACCGGCAGACGCCTCCAGGGAGTGTATGGCACAAGTACACACCACACAAGGAAGAAAAACACGAGGAACTGGTGGGTTATCAAGGCCTCGGTTGAAAACAGTATGACAAATGTAGATGAATAAGCCAACAACACTAAAAGCACCAACGCTAACAAAAATACTAGATACCAAACTGCAAAAAATCCTACGACAGCGAAATATTTTTAACAATTTATACTTAAAACATGAAAACAAATATGGTTTTTAAAAGTAACGAGAAACAGTTCTGGTTCAAAATTGGAATGCGTCCTGCACGAAAATGTGATTTAGCTTATTTGACAGATATTTTTATCTACTACATATTTCATCAGCAACTTTAGTTGTGAAGCGGAAAAAATCTATCAGCCGATTTTATCTTTCAAATATTTTTTTCAGATTACTATCAGTAACAGGCCCTTAATATACAAAATACCAATTTTTAACTAACTTTTCGGATTCCCAGCGGAGTTTAATCCATTTGTTTCTTTAAACGATATTTTTAACTCATCTACAATCTCAAACACAGTTAAAGCTCCATTTTTAGCGAAAGACCAAGAATATCATTAACGAAAGTCATTTTCACGGTAGCTTGCTAATGTAAAAAAAAAGAAGAAGAACTTTAAACGACCATTGTAAAAAGAGAAGGCGTTAAAGCCACCAAAAATGTACAAGCAATTGTTTGAGGTGCACATAAAATACCACCCAGAGGATCTTTGGTTCGGTGCACACGACGAAATGTTGAAATTTTAGTGTTGTTGAGTTCATTCAAGTGAGCAATGGGAAGACTATTCAGTGTACCTATCCATGTGAACAGTTTGATATTGGAAAATCCCTTTGGTTGCAGAAAAGCCTATCTATGTCAAACTCCCTGACAGCCTTCCTGTCAAAAGCCGGTCACCTACATTCCACACAAAAGTTTCAACTTCCATATCTACGCACATATTACACCCTCCAGTCCAACAGAATATTATGGGCACGACGGACCATCTACCATCTATAGTTGCTGCCTCCTCATTCAGATGTGAACTTTCAGTAAATGTCGGCATTTTCCTGAATGGCATGCAAAGTAGTTTTCTAGAGTGGTAATCGTGTGGTGAGCGTTTTTTTAATTAAAACTTTTTATCTGATGAATGGAAATGCAATGAAGGGTAAATCTGCAGATGGATGGGTCAATAATTGAGATGTGAACATTTTCCTATTCAACAGTAGTACGGAAATAGATTTTTTTTTTGCTTGGTGAGAAAAACTTTTCATTTTGATGTAACAGATAAAAGAAAAATGGTATTTCAGCAGATGAATGTTAAGAAGCAACAGAACTGCATGCTGTAAATTCAAAAGGCATTTAAGATTCATTACGTCATTAAGTGTTTGAATGAATGTATAAAACAGAAGAGTACTCACGCAAATTATCATAGTTCCTCGTTTAGCTGAATTGCCTGTTTTATGGTTACCGGTTCTTCTTACAGTTGCCTTATAAAAGATTTATAGTTAACGTAAGGATTTGCTATCTACAGCAGCTGGGCCACTCATCATAACCACTTCCAAATTTGAATTTCAATTCATTTTAGATTCATTTTTAATGGCTACAATTTGTGACTTCTAGGAATACCAATATACCATAAGGCAGTCAGGCATTCGGCCCATTTAAGGAAACAGTGTCAGAGTCAGGTGCTTTAGTGTACAAAGTAATAAAAGTTGCACCTTTTCTTTTAGTTTTTTGGTCGTTTTTTAGGATGAAGACCATACAGTTTGTACTAGCTTCGATTGTGTACGAGTCTAATGGCATGTCCAGTTTTGGTTTCCAGATAACCCGTCTCGAAGCTCACCCTATTCTGCATGCCTTTCCGGAACAATAAAAGCGCTATAAATTAATCTCGATTGGATATGGGTACGTTTTTAGGACAAACTTCTTCTAGAAATTTCACTATTTTCAAGAAAACGAGCAAGGTGGAAAGATTTTCAGGAGGATTTCCTGCCTTCAATGTTTGAAGAGGTATCGCTCGCTTTCAGAACCAAAATATTTCACCACGGCAACATGCCAGCACATTATGGTATGATTATTAGGCATTGGCAAACGACGACCTTTGGCTTATGGATTGGACGAGGTGGAACTATCAGCTGAGCATCAAGAGTATTCGGTCCGACAGCTATGGATTTTTTTTATGTGGAGTCTGTTAAGGAATGCGAGGAATTAGTTGGAAACATGAATTCTGTAAGTAGCGGTAAAAGTTAAGGAAAAAACATTGAAGGGTTCTTATGTACTCCGCCTACCTATTTTGCCTCTTTTTGTTGTTTCGGAAATTTTCTTTGTTTTTGTTCATAGAAACGGATGCAGAAGAGGGTCGACTTTGGGATGGGTTATCTCGAAAACGAAAGGGATAGGTGGATACATACCTTATATCAAATTAAAGGGATACATATTAGGATTCATAAAATTCTCTTCGATACCAAATTGAACACGACGAACAAAATTGTAATAGTCAATTCGCTAGTAACAGAAAGAGACAGACACCATAGCTTTTGCAATGTTTACGTTCCGAATTGCGGTTATAACAAATTGCTTTGAAATGGAGCACGTGTATTTCCACCATCACTCTTATAGATAATTTGATCAGCTGATTTCAGGGCCAATGGGATCTTTTTAGGAATCAACTAACATATATTATAAGAAACCCAACTTCCAACAATCCAATCAAAACTTTTCGTTGATCTTGAAGATTTATATTTATGTCGGCTAATTTTTCTACATAAGAAAAAGCAAGGAAATATATTTATCTCGCCATTAAGAAACGTGAGTTCTACCTATATATTCTATGAAGCATGAAAAGAGATACAATACACCAGCTAAAAGTTTTATAGGAATTTCTTTTACCTGTTGTCTTCCTATGCAGCATAGATAATTAGATTGAAAGAGATAAGTAGCCAACAAATCGCAATTCAAGGAAAAATCTACCACCAGAAACGAGGAGGAAATATTTTCATAGCTACATTGAAAAATTTATTCATAATTTGTTGGGATTTTAGCAAAAATTCCAAACAATTTCTAAAAATTTCATTAGAAATAACTTAGCCTGGCAAGACAAAATTGAGTTCAAGTAGCTGCTTAATAGTTTTGTCAGAACATCTCCGGATTTTATCCTACAAAAATTAGCAATTCCGAGAAAAACTATAAAGGGCTTTAATTTTATGGGTGGATATGTAATCCACCAAGCCTTTATCGAAGAAAACAAATCTTCTAATCACGGATTATACGATTTGCGGGCCTTCTGCACTGAGGGTATCAAAACAAAATCATATGATCACTAACACTAGAAAATATTGCAGCCGCAAATAAATTGAAGGGAATTCCATAGCTCTGTTACACCTTACACACCGCATTGTTTTTATACATTTCTACACCTATGTGACACTACCACATCTATGTAATTTAGTCGCAGCCAATGGGACATCAATCAAAATAAAACACATTTCTCCTATCGAAAAACTTTTAAAAGAAGCAAATATGTTTTTCTCTTTCTACTATTCGCATTATTTAAAATGACTTCATTCGGTTCTACTCTTGTGAAAGTTTTTGTTATCTTTTTTATAATTTCAGCATATAGTTGGTCACTCTTCAGGGTATTCTCTTTCATCTATATATTAATTATACAAAGAAAGTTCCCGGTTCCGTATTTCAGAAACTTTTTTTTATATGGAGTTTCATCGAGCTTTTCTTGAAATTTTATAATGGCAACACTGATCCGCATCAGTTCGGGGTTGTGTTCATTACTTTAGGGTTGCGTTCCTGGGTAACTTTGGTGTTAAGTTCGGTGTTTGCCACCGATAAGTATGCAATACATGGATTTATTGGAACTTTTTCATTTCATTATTCTGCATGGTAAAATATTTTGCAAGTGTCTTTTTATTGCTTCCTTGCATGGGATGATTAGGCCTACAGGGGTCACCTCTGAAAAAAACGCGCTTTGAAATTTAAGGTGCAAATTGAGGGAACATATAAAAACGTTATGTCACTCATATACCTTCAATTTGTGCAATTGCACAGCGGTCTTCTAGTATCAATAATTCTTGAGAGTTAATATTCTTGTAGTAAGTGTTCGTTGTTAAGAATTTGTTCTAGCTTTTCTCTCTTTTTATATTTGCTCGATGCTTGTTCTTGTACATTAGTTAACTCTACTCTGTGTGAGATTGAGATGCCACGGGGATTTCCCTATTTATAAAAAATTGCTGCACAGTTGTTCCCCCGTCTCGTACTCGGTTGTACATGGAAACGGAAATCCCTCTGAGTTTTTTATTTACACTATTTATGCTGTACTAGAACTTGACGAAGTGACGTTTGCTGGTACCGATCGGTAAATATGTGGCTGTAACGGTTAATGAGTTTGAACATGTAAAATTAATCAGTATTAAGGGTTCGATGTTGATGTGATTTGCCGCCACCTGACTGTGTCGCCCACACGCGAGTTATAAGTTTTCGCCTCGGCGGAGACCGAAAAAACTTTGTTTTAATTTATTTGGTTTTCCTTCACCAGTTGGTCGCAAGATTTTCACTTCACCTTTTTCTTTATTTTTCAATAAAATACCTTATTTCACACTTCTTATACACTTCTTCTTTTATTACAACTTAGCAAACTTTAACTAAGTGTATGTGGAAATTACCCCGTAATCGGTCTCTTCGGAGCCGATACTTATCGAGTAGAGTTGGTCTTAAGACTAAATTTTCAATTTTATTTCGTTTCCTCTAGAACCCAATAATTCTGAGGGTATTAACCAAACAGGTCACATGATTATAGTACCTAATTTATGAGCACAATAAGGCATATAATAACAAATTATATACAAAACAAAAATACACATCTTGTCTCATTGCACAAAATTTGCCATTTTTAGCTATTTTTAACAGAAATTCGAAAACTAGCCAGCCGGAAAAGGGCCTTATGGGGACCCATCTGTATTTCACTGTACCAATGACAAACAAATAAACAAATAAATTTCAGTTGTTCTTAAGTAGTTCTTAGTATTAGTGAATTTTCTACTAACAGCAGAATATTTATTTACAATTACTCAGATGTTTCGACAAAATTTTTAGAAAAAACAAGTTCAGAAGAAAATTGAAATATCTTCATCTCTGAACTGCCTACATTGAACACAATGAAAATAGATAGTTTTATTTATTTTTATAAGTTGTTAAGTTGGACTTCTAATTCTGGCTAAGCGTCAGAAATTTTAAATCCACGTGCTACTTAAAGTTATTCAATTATTACGCAATCAAAAATCCCCTAATGCAATAAACTATAAATACAGCAACTCAAATATTATAAGATGATTGAATATCACGTTATTATACGCTTGATCAATTTTCATGTTTGATATTAATCTAAAAACTAATTTGTGATATCTATACCATTGCCATTGAATGTGACAGCAAATCAACCGACAGAAAAACAAAACTAAAAACAAAAATGGAAGCCGCAGGTGTTTTTAAGCATTCTTATGGACAGAAGTTCAGGTGCAGGTAAGGAAATGACCGCATGGTTTCAAGTCAAGAATGCCAATAAAAATTCGCACTATCTACTGAATACTTAATTTGTATAAGTGGGTAACCGATGATTGAATGAGTTATAATTTTAGACAATTTATTAACTTGACCGAAAATGAATTAGGATCAAATTACAATTCTGATTGAGCAGTCGACTGAGACTCTGCCCAAAATGGAATTGCATGTATTTCTAATAAAGCTTCCAATTTTGTTTTAATTTTAACTGAATTTCAATATGATCAATATGGTTTATGTTAATTTTGTCACAAAATTTAGTGGACATCGATGCATAAGTGTCAGTCGATGCCAAGTGCGAGTCGGATTCGCGCACGAAGGGTTCCGTACCATTATCTATAAAAAAATCACGTTTGTTGTATGGGAGACCCCCTTAAATATTTAATTTATTTTGTTTTTTAGTATTTGTTGTTATAGCGGCAACAGAAGTACATCATCTGTGAAAATTTCAACTGGCTAACTATCACGGTTCATGACATACAGCCTGGTGACAAACGGACGGTCGGACGGTCGGACGGACGGACAGCGGAGTCTTAGTAATAGGGTCTCGTTTTACCCTTTGGGTACGGAACCCTAAAAATGAAGTAGTCGAAAAACAAATACATGAGTAAAGAGGTAGTTTAATGAAGTTGCGCATTCAGATTTCCTCTGCAGTGTGATTAATATTTTCGAGTGATTCTTTTCTATACAATAAAAAGATATGCTCCGACTGGGATTTAAATTTTTAAAGACAATGCAAATATTGAAAGCCGATGGAATAAAGAATAAAGATAGTATATTTGCTTTAAAAGCATTAAACGTAACACATTCTAGCTTTGTTTGTTTCATGAGGATCGAATGTTACATTATCAACTGAAGTACAAATTAAAGAATTAGATATAAAATTTCCAATTCATTTAAAAAATAATCCAGACGAAAAGTGCTAAGTTTTTCCAGAAAATTAAGATACCAAAAACTCTTAAAGGTATTTGAAATATGCAACACAAAACTTTCAGACACACCAAAATTATATGGGCAATGATTTCAACGATTGATAAAAGATAAAAGATATGAGTTCACCTATTCAGTGCAGTGTCCACGTTCTGGTGCTGTATGATGATTATTTTCAAGATATTTCATTAACGGTCAATGATTTCTCATATCTTCAGAAATTTTAAATCAAATTAATCACATTTCAATAGCTAAGCGATTACGGAAGAGTATTGGAAGAAAAGAAATAAAAATTTCCCATCAAATTCAAGACGCTCCTTGAGGTTTCCAAAGCGTTGGGATGATTTGACGTTGCTAAGGCGATCAGAACAAATCATATATATATATATATATGAGGTGCGGCTAAAAAATAACCGAAATTGGGCTTCAAAACCTTTATTGAAATAATTACACATTGGAAATATTATTCCCTTCAATATAGTCTTCTCCCTGGTCCCGACACCGCTCCAGGCGAATCTTCCACTGTTGGAAGCAATGCTGTTGGTCCGATTCTGTCAGACTGTTCATCAGTTTCGTCGCTTTTGCTTTCACTGCCTCTAGAGACTCGAACCGAAACTGCTTGACAGAAAGTGCGTTGTGCGCCGGTGCGTTGGCTTGGTGCAGGATTCAGGAGTGATTCTTCTACATTTCAGGTCTTTTCCGTTTGACCCGCTCACGGAGGGTTCCTAAAACGGCGTTGTAGTATACCTGGTTAACTATCTGACTTTATGGCACCCAATCAACGTAAATGATTCCCCGGATGTCAAAAAAAAACAATAATCATGGCCTTGAATTTGGATTTGCTCATGCGTGCTTTCTTCTTTCTTGAGGAAGAAGGGGTCGTATTGAAAAATCTCAGTTTCATCACATGCGATCACATTCTCAAGGAACCTGGGATCATTTTCAATGTTTTCAAGGTGGTCAGCACAAATGTTCATTCGCAATTTCTTTTGCTCAGAAGTGAAGAGTTTCGGAACAACCTTTGAACACACATTTTTCATACCAAGATCATCATGCAAAATTTGTCTAATTGTTTCCTTGTCAAGGTTAGTTAATTCACCAACAGCTCGAATACTTAAGCGACGATCTTTCCTAACAATTTCTCGAACTTTTTCGACATTTTCGTCAGTTCCAGATGTTCGAGAGCGGCCGGGTCGTGTATCGTCCTCAATCACTTCCCTTCCTTCTTTGAATTTTTTGAACCAGTCAAAAACTTGAGTACGTAAGTACATTGATCACCATAAACTTCGCTTAACAGATTGAAAGTTTTTGTGGCGGATTTTCCAAGTCGGTTATTTTATGGCCGCACCTTGTGTATACAGGGTGTCCCAAAACTCAACGTCAAGCGAGAACCAGTGGATACACCAGTTTATGAGTGTTCATAAAAAAATATAAAAAAAATTACATGTCAGATCATTTCTGAGATTCGGACATTTTTTTATGAATTGTGAAAATCGCCACCTTGCTTGCACCCTACTTTTAGATGCTGTGACTACAAATTTACATATTTTTTCATAATAATGCTTGTTACGCAATCCTGAATAACCCTGCTATTTGTCACAATTCTAAATAATACCAAAAGTTGCATACTTTTTGAAAAAACATGATCTTTTGTCAAGTTTATGCGCTAAAATTGTTTTCTATAGTATCTTTGAGGTTACATACAGTAAAAATAATGTACTACGCTAACCTGGCAAATTATTTCAAAAGATTAATGTATGATCCAGAGTATTCATTGAAGAGCCAATATCCGAGTCGGTTGAATTTTATTTTTATTCCCCGAGCCCACTAGTTTTTATGTAAAGTGTTTTGGTACGCTTACATATTATCTCAATTTAAACACATTACTCTACAGCCTGCACGAACAAATACCGCAGAGTGTCCCGCGGCAGAATGCCCCACGTGTACATCGGCCCTAAAACAGAAATTTTTCCTTAAAAAATGTGACGTTTCATACGACGACTCTTTAGACAACCGATCGCAGGATGCAAGCTATAAAGCTTGTCGTACAGTGCAGCGGTATTCAATTCAATCTGGGAACTTTTCAAAAGTAAAATTTAATCAATATCGGTTTCTGAACCTTACCGAACGCTTAAATAAATTTGATAGTGTTATTCGTGCGCTTTTTTCCGAAATCTTACCTATCTCCTACGTATACCAAATTGGTTCCTAATTTCACTATAAGATGGAGAGATGTTTAAAACCTTTATTTCGTTCGATTTTCAACTATACATGTATGGGTGCTTAGTTATTTTTAAAACAACTATCGAAGTTAATGTATCTTCTGTGTAAAAAAGATAGTGGATGGCTCTTTCACTAGGTCAATCTTTCGTCATTAGTATTTGGCTATTTCAGAATCTTAAACGAATAAATTGATCATAGCATCACTGATTTTTTAAGCCAAATTCTTAACTTTATAGTGCCTATTGCTAATACAATTGAATTCCACATTGTTTTGTAAAAAAAGAACACCTAGATTAGTAACTACTCAACTCTATAATCTTTTAGTTCTTATTTTTATATTTTTTTCACCTTGTGCATACATTGAAACTGTCACAGCTAAAAAATTAAAAAGAGTATTCCACCTCAATACACCTAATTACATAATAAATAATTCAAAGCTTACCATTTCTTGAAACATCTAATTCAACTAAGTTCTCAAAGTTTTGTATATCTGGCGGTAGTCTGTTGATTTCATTGTCACTGAGTCCCAATTTCCGAAGGCGGTGAAGTCTGAAGAAATTCTGTAAGAAAAAAAGAAAATCATGATTACCTTGGGATTACGTAAAATTTTATGCTAGTATTTTGCATCACAATGAACATCTTCCTATTTAGCAAATAAATGTATTTTTGACAGGTTATAAACAAACCAAGTAATGGTGTAATTTAACTTCGCATTAATCAATTCAACCCAGTTCGTCTTTTGTATTGTTTTCATCCAGTAAGTCGTAGAGCGATTTTAACAAGCAAAACTTGATCTGTCTGCATATTTGATAATTTCCAGGTCATGTAGTGTGAAACACGCCAAAGACCTGTGTTCAAATTATAAAAACATTTATGGTTCGAGTATCGCGAAATTACGTCAGGCACTAAATATGTTGGAACGCTGAATGTAAACATTTTGATTAACAACAATATTACATGTTTGCCAGGTTGTTCTTACGAGAAGAAGACGCTAATAACTCGTGATCGATATTCTCATTAGAAGGCCAGATTGTGACTATGTGTATAATAATATTGTGAGCTTACTAATCCCCAACTCAGTATGAAGC
>QYTT01094531.1:15352-37673 GCA_006980735.1 Dasypogon diadema
AAAAAAATCTGGAAAATCGTATACTTTTATGATTAAGGGCTTTTACATTTTTTAATTTAGATTGTATTGAAGAGTTGATTTCAATCGACAGTCGACAATCAGAATCGCCTCTGCTATGAGGAGTCATATGACAAGAGAGGTGCAATTGTTCCCTTGTAGTTATCTGAACTGCTTTCCTAACCCATTTATTATGATCAGAAACAAAATGCATGACACTTTGTCCGGTGTTCATTGTTATCCATTTTCTAGTCCCATTTCCTAGACCCTAGTCCCACACCTCTTGCTTATAGAGATTAGTGCTTCATGGTAAGCGCTATCGATCCCTTTGCCGAAACCCTCGTCTCTAATCCGAAGACGGACTTTTCCGTAAAACTTTCCGAACCTTTAAAAGAAGACGATCAAATTCTGGTGGTCAGCCCGCATGGAAATCCGCAAAAACCTAACTGTTATCCGCTTGGCTGACACGAAACAGGCTGTGGAGTGTCTACCACCAATTTCAATCCCCTCAAACATCAGCCTGAAGGCTGATTTCAAGCTGGTGGCGAACATTTCCACCAAGCTTCGGGCAACCAAGAGAAAAAATGGTATCTCGTGGTATGATGACTTTCTCACATTCCCTCGTCAGTCTTAAGGCGAAGCTTACATACTTCCGCCGAGGGTGGACAAGAAGCTGCGTCTTTACAATAATTTGTAGAAAGTGGAACTTATTAGAACTTCGGCTTTTCTTGGCATTGCTAAGTCCTATGATCTCTAAGTCGGAAGTTTTCTGCACATTTGTTGGCGCGATCCTCTTGCCAACAGGAGGCCTGGCTAACTGTAGGCTTTTTATTATGTCAATCAATTTCGGAGCTGACACAGCAAGCGTTGTCTTTTTGGCAAGAGCTGAAGTTCCCAGGCTCGACTTTCAAGCTCTTAACGTAGCACATATCGTATTCTTCTCGGTCTCTTCTTTGGAACGGTGGAGAAACCATGCTATCCACTTTAATCTTCGTTTGTGTAGAGGTTTTCCCGCTTTCGCCGAGTGTAACACGCTGGTACTCAATTAAAAAATGCACTTGCAGATGGTCATTGACTGAGCCAGAGACAAGGTTTGCGACCCGCAACGCTTCCATAAAGGAAGGCCAGTATGCGTTCAACAGCCATTAAGATACTATGGTTAAGATATTGAGTACAACCTCCAACGCCGATATTCTATGATAGTTGAGCTGAGCACTGCCGATATACCTAGTAAGTACAGACGGCAACTATTTGTGTGTCGGTGGGTCGAATGGTACCCAGTGCCCATTGTTCTCCGGGAAATCGTCTATGTAGATACTTTAATAACAATAACCCCGCAATGGGCTTCTACGAAAATTATGGGCATGAGGGGGTTTCTACAGAAGCAGAAGGCTTTACGACCCCTTGGTACTCGAGTAAAAGCCGGTCGGATTCGGCCCCTCCCGGGGGTTTTCCTGCCGAGAGTGTTGCTCAGTGCTTTCAGGTGCGCACCTAGGTCGAGATGCCTGGCAGCAGATGGTAAAGAGGAGGAGAGGAATTGACACTATGCCGTTTGTTGTCAGGTGCTCCATCTCCCATAAACCAAAATAGTTCTTCCCTTTTTCTCTAAAAACAACAGCTCCTCACTAGCCCGGACCACTAAGCCTCTGGTACTTTACCCGTGGTCGGGTCCGTCCAGTTGGCTCTCTCCGGAGTTCCCCATTAAGAGGGCTCCTAAAAATGGTCTAAAAGTCTTCTTGCTAATAAATTTTTATAAAGCTTATCGTGAGATTGTTGGACGTTCTGGGTTTTCTTATCATTGAATTTCTTTTTTGCTCCTAGTTCTGAATTCTTGTGCAGCATATACCCGGACGTATTTTTTCCCGTAGAGTTAGAATATGAAATTAAGAATGAGGATTCTCGTTTAAGAAATCGGACTTAGGCCCAAAATCTTACCAGTCCATCAGATAGCTCTGTTGATTTCCGTACAATCTAGTAGAAATTCAAAGAAAGGGCTAATAATTCACACCCGCATTAGAATTGTTCGCGTTCTGTCAATCCGTAACTGAAGGATTGTCAATTCGTAACGAAATAGTAACAGAAGGTATTGGTACTTTGTTTTTTGAAAAGTTCAATGATACTGGAAATTATTATGCGAGTTATTTTTACTTGTTTACGTCATGAATGGTTTATATTAGCGTGAGTTTACTTTACCACAATCAAAATCGTTGCTTTTTCAAGTTTTATGTTTTTCTGTTTTTTTTTGGGAATAAAGAGATTTTCTTACCTCCAAGACTAAATTAATACATTTATCGAACAAAATTTATTTTTACCTTTCGTCGATGGAAACAAGAGTTTTCTCTGGTTTTTTAGAAGCCACTCCTCGTCCTTTCATGGACACAATTTTCTAAATATTAAATCAAAATCGACCAAATATTGCGCTCCCCTTTGCCCCAAGTGTTTAGCAGGCTCCCCATTTTGAGTTTTCTCAGTGTAGTTCTACAAGATTTATTCCTAAAACAGGTCTCCTTCTAAAGGCTGCTATAAATGGCTCCTAGTAGTAAATAAAAGGAGGCGCCCAGAGCTCATTTCCTTTAATTGGTTCTAAGCACGCCGTGAATTCGAAGAAAATTATAAAGGACACAGTACAATGACCTTTTCGTGGCAGAAATGGGGTTGCTTATAAAGCGAACAAGGTCATTCTAAGATCGACACTAGCTCCCCAAAAATAGCGCCATTTCCAGTCCCGCGTTGAAATACACTCGTGAAACCCGACCAAATTCCTCTGCCTGTGCTGTGAAAAGCTCCCTCCAACTAGTGTTTCCGTATTCGCCAGCAGAGCTAGCATTGAACTGCCAACATAATTAGGTCGTTACCATTCGCAGTCGATACACGTGTATTTGTTTAACGATCTGAACCAACAGCACCGATATTGAGCTGCTACTACATGCACCTGCCCAGCTCTGTACCAATTGTAGGCACCAAAACCATAGCCAAGAACACGAGTGCTGGGTTCTTCCAGTTGTGCTGCTGTTGCGAGTTCAATTATCTATCTACCCCCGTTCGGCAACAAGCAGTGTTCTGGCAGTGTGAGCAGCACACTCATGACCTTTACCGTGAGGTGAATGCAACCTTGACCGGACGCGACCTTGAGCACGAATTACCCTTGTTTGTGGGGCTCTTTTGTCCTTCTCCTACATCTGCTGTCGTGTGGGGAGCTTTTATCGTTACCGAATCAGGTCCTACTGTCTTTCACACAAAGCTTCAGTTGAGCAAAAGTTTATTTTAAGCAAAAGGTGATGAATTGGGTGGTGGTAGTAGGTGGTTGAGTGGGGATGGTTTGCATGAAGGACATGAAGCCATTGAAAGGAGTTCATTGGATTCAGAGATGGTGAACTTTGGCAAGTAATTAATTTCGTAGATCTGTGGCGAACCCCAATTGTGTTCCCGACCAATTGTTAAAGTTCCAGAACTTCACAGCTGAGGACTGCGCAAATTGGCACGAGAGAAAGGAAAACGAACTCGGCTTGAGTGGAAAATTTCAGTATTTGCTTACAGAGTAATAAATTTTAATGAAAAAGTTCAAAATTTTGATATTACATCGTCATCAGATTGATGGTAAAAATTCCTTAATTAGCCTGTCTGGCGGCAGAGATAAGTTCCAAGTTTTAGCAACACACATGACTACTTTTAAAGTTTATCGAATTTGCGGAAATAAAGTGAACCTTGATTAAAGTTGCGCATAAAGAAAGCAACTGCGACAGATGACTCTGCTGAAGAAGCTTATAGTGCTTAACAGCATGGATTTTTTTCTGGCAGGTGGAATCCAATCTAGCGATATTTGCAAACTGTACCGCTGTGTGTAACAAAGATAGTGTAAAATTTACACCGAATTCTCTTCTCCTGACGCAATTCATATATCTTTGCTTATCCGTAAATTAAGAAATCTTAGTTTCGGCTTAAAGTCGCTTAGCTCGATTACTTAATATTTAAATAATCATAAACAAAATATAAAATTAAATAGCACCTTATTAAGAAAATTTCGAGTCTCTTTTGGAGTTCCACAAGGCAGACATTTAGGACCTTTGCTTTTTCTTCATTTTTCTTAACGATATTGTTACAAATTTTACTATCATCATTTCATGCTTGATTCTTGTTAATGGCCTTACGCTATTTATTAGAATTAAAAATAATGATAATGTGTAGGATAGCCTTAATAATAAATTTCCTGGTTGAGTTTGAAAATTAATATGAAATATACACATAATCTCGAAACGCCTGGCAGGCCCTGGGAGCTGCGAAGTAAAATGCAATCTAGAACTCCACTAATATGCAAACAAAGTGCGAAAGCAATAGATTTTAACGAGATATTTATTATAGCCCTCCAGCTTTACATTAATCTCGCGAATGGGAACGGTATCCAGAATTAAAGCAATCTAAAAGATTGAGAAAACTCAGCAAAAATGCAGCAGAATTAAAAACCAACGATCGTCATTTTGTCTAGTAAAAATGGAAGTTTAAGAACATATTCTTTGCTGCCATATTTTCACATTTCCCTCGAGGTTACTCTATTTTACAAAGCGTAGGTAAATCATTTGTTATACCTACTGATTTCTTACCGCTTAGTTGTCGCGAGACTCAATGACTCTATCAGTAGCTCCATTAACGGCCTAGAAATGCTAACCCATCCCAAAAACCAATACTCCATAAAATAAATCCATTATATTCTCAAAAGTCTGCTTAACTCAGAAACAAAAAGGAAAACGGCCAAGAGGAGACTCTATAATGGACTCCGGTCTAAAATTAGATCTATGTATTTGATCATAATTATGAAAAGTGAATGATACTCTCTTCAAGAGCTGGAGCTTTAAGGGCTCCTCTTTTTCTCGTGAAGCAATAGGGTACTTTTTTATGGTATTGCTTAAGCTAATGCACACACTTTTGGAGAGGAGAAAGTTGGGAATTATAACCTGCCAAATGTTGAAAATTAATCCACAATTTTTGTATTGAAATTATACTGTGCAATATCTCAGCGGTTTTGCAAGTACATACTCGTCAGTAAAATTGCCTCAAACACCGGTACTCAATCACCGTGCCTTTCGCAAGAAACAAACCGGCGCTCACAGAGGAGACCATCTTCTTGAAGTCGACCTCTGACAGATATCATAATGATTTTATCTTCCAGCTTGACTATGATTGAAGGCATAGTTCTCATCCATAAATCCATTGGGATTCCTAATCCTGTTTTGATCCACTTTTGTCCACGAGGGATTTAACTACTTTGTGACCATATTGGTGTGAATGCAGCGGAAAATCGTTAAAGATCTCAGATCTTCCTCGTGGTTTTAAGCACAAAAAAATTAAGCTTATCGGCCGATATGAACTATGTATCCCGCCTGAAAAATTCTAAGACTAAAAAGACTTCCAGAAACCGATAGCATCTTGGGCGAAGTAAGGCTATCCCTGATATTTTAAAGAAATATATTACAGTTCTTTACCCACAAAAAGGAAGATCGGGTTGTATGTAACAATTGTGAAGGACTTTTCATTCCCAGTGATGCATAGCAGACATCGCTGAACGCTTCAGATCATTGCCGAAATAGGTTCTAGGCGGATTATTTAGATTTTTACTGCACCCTAATGTGAAGGTTTTTTGCGAGGTAGAAACTGGTGTGCAACAGTGCCATCCGGCCAGAAGCCCGGAAAAGAAATTGAATCAAATACAGCCGGAGTTGTTGTCAATTTAAACGAGGAAACCAGTCTAGGCGAACGACCAAAATTAATAAGTTAAGTTAATTGGATTGGAAGGATCGGTGCCGCACTTTACGCGAACATATCCCACCATGTCGCTAACCGAAGTGGTAGGATCCAGCTGGGAGCAGAAGTACACTCTGGGGCGTCGCGCCACCGTCAGCGAAACTAGCACAGACAAAGCCTCTTCCAATCCTGGGATACACACCGGCCCGGAGTGCACAGGCGCAATATCCATTCGCACCACGAGTAATTCCCGTTCACGTTCACAGGCGCCTCCGCACCTTCCGGGGCGATGAGTTCGTCATCAGAGACGAGTTAACGCGACGGCGCCGACTTAATTTGCAAGTCCTCCAATAAGTGAGAGCATGAGTGACACACCTGTTGAATGACCGCCCAAACGCACCACACCCGGGTCGGAAGGACCGATCCTTTCCCCACAAGCACCGACAGTAGAGGAAACTCGACAGACTTCTCAGCACACCGGCAGCACCGACCTCCAACACTGTAGGAGCCTCAGCAGACTGCTCAGAACTACCGGCAAACAAAGCCAAAGCAGATCCAGCGAACAAGATGGACGCATCCCACGTTAAGCAGAGTCAAAGTGCACAACTCAGACATCAGAGAACCGATCAACCTAAGCTCATCCCTAACACCCTTTACCACGTCTATTATCATCCAAAAAAGGCATAAGCGCGTTGGGAGAAGTAGTGGGTTGCTGGATCTTCCTCGAACAAATATTCAATAATATAAAATGTAGATTAACAATTCTTAGGATGTGAAAAGGGCGTTATGGACATCCACCCTTTGTCCTGAGATTTCGAATTTTATGTTTTAACAATTGCCGAGATATTTTAATAGAACTCCTCATTTCTGTTTAATTTGGTACTATTGGTGCTATAGCCTGCTTCAGGTTGTGGGCAGCTCTGTCAGATATTCCATCAGGCCTGTACGTAAGATATCGACAGAGAATGTCGGCATTTGAAGCAACTTTTATGTTTTCTATTTTGAGGAGACCTAGACCTGTAAGTATCTTTTCAATTCGATATTATTTATCACTAATATTACTACTTTTGCTAGGTTCAGTTTACTTGAGACCCACATGATATCTTTTCCTTGATTTAATTATCAAACGAACAGAGATAAGAAAGCAATTGTATTCTTCTAATAAGTCTACTACTTCATATATAATATTTAATTTCATAAACAATGCAACCGTGACTAGTTTTATTTTAAGATTCATCACATGCAGATGTATCTAGTGCAGTGGAATGCGTGGAGCAAATCAGATCTTAAGGTAAGTAAAAATAAACCCTATAGTTCCAAGATCCGTAAATAGTTAGTTTTCTTGATTTCTTTTACTTTCCCCGAACCACAAGACAATCGTTCTCTTTGTGTGCTAGAAAAAAAAATTCTGCAGAACCAAGAAAGAACTCGGACTCCAACAGGTGAGTGGATTTCTTTATCTTTTTTAAATTTCCTTTTTTCAAAATGAGACTGACATTAACCCGGAAAAAGTGCTAAAAAAGTGCAACGAATAGTGCCTAGCATCCTCCGCCACCAATTCGATAAGGTATGTAATATTTCCACTTTCACAACTGAAAGATAAAATTGAAATATATCGCGGAATCATCTTAGCGAGTGGAGCCAGAGTCAGAGTCATATTATGTGATGAATTTCTACAATCTCGCTAATTCTTTCCATGACACCACACCTGCAAGCCAATAGCATAACAGGTATCCTCACATATCCTCACAAATTATCATCCTAAGTATCAATTCAAATCCTGCAATAGTCGAAAAAGTTCATTGTCACTTATCGCCAAGGACTTCTCATTCTTGCATAAAAAGATGTACCTTATTTTGAGAAAGTGTTCTTTTACACATAAAACTTGTCCAAATTGTTAATAGCACTAGTCAAAGCGAACACGCCCTCTACATCTATGAAGCTATTGCACCGACATCTTGTTTACCTGGATAAATTCTTATTCACTATTAATTGGAACTACATTAAGGATTAATCCTCGCAGCAAATAAAAGTGTTGCAGTTCACCAAAAAACGGAGTGAAAGTATTCATCTCTTTGAGAAACGTTCCTGTTCACGATATACTCATAAATATCTGCTAAAAATTCAGACATCCCATCGTCCGACTATGGGAATAGACACGTCCACTTTATCTGGAATTTAAGTAAACCCTCCAAACAATTTTGCACGTGCACATAACCTTCAGCGAAGGATTTTCTCCCCAGATCGAAATGCTCTGGGTTTATTAATTCAGCTGGAAAATTTCTGCTTTGTAAGCAATTTTAATCAGACATGGAGCAAAGATCCGACAATCCCACGGGCTAATTCAGTTTTATTTCGTCTGCGGGTTATCAGTTCGCCCTGGATGGGACGTGAACAGCAAACGATTCTCGGAGAACCACTCTTATCGCATCTAGTTTCTTTTGTCAACTGTATAGGAATTCAGGAAAGCTCTCAAGGCCAAAGTACTCCCATGACAAAGAACGAAACAGTACACCGGGCTGGGTATCGTAGATGATAACGCTGCATACATACCTTCATTCGGCGATGTATCTAAGTACGCCTACACACGTACCGATAAGGCACGAGTACTCACAAGGGCAAAGTTCTCATGGCCAAGAATTCCGGAGCTTCTGAACTTCTGGAAGGCCTTGACACCTGCACTTAGTTTCAAGAGCTGGATTGGGACATTGGGGCCAGAAATTGCGCATTTTATTATCAGTGTGTTCTAGGGGGGCCCCACGGGACCTAGAAGGTACCAGAGTAGTGGGTGGCTGTGGAACTGTTTCGGAGCTCCCCATAATGCGTGGCAATGACTCCTCTCCTCCAGGCACCTTCTGTACCGCAAGTTTGCACACGCATCTCCCACGCCTTGAAGCTTTTTGCGTATTTTCAAATCTCATAGGGCCAACTGCGTGTCAAGCCTCGGCGTTTTTTGCTATTTGTACTGTAATAGAAACGAGGCAAGTAGAAGGGACGCATTTGGTATTCACAAGGACTCTCATCAAGGCAGGAGCGTCCTAAATTTTTATGGTCCACTTCTTGGATACTGAGTTATTCTGGCGTTCGACAAACTGTTGCGTCCCTGTGTGTGTGCAGGACTCGTGCAGATGCTTTTGTTTTTTTCCATTTTGCAACAATCCGACCTTCTTCAAGGAAACAAAATCTGAGGGATAAATTCCAGAACACGGTTGCTCAAGAGTAGGCGCAAAGAACCGAATTCGTCCCTTTCGTTGGGAATCTGGATTTCCATGAAAATCTTCTGGCAAATGCGCGTCACACAAGTGTATAGCAACCACAGCAAATGTTTTGTAGGCGTCGGGTTCAGGTGCGGAGCTGTTATCGAGGGTTGTACACGTGCGGACTGTGGAAGGCGCAATTCATTGAATCTGACCTTGATTCCACCCGTGGGAACATGTTGGTGTTTGTTGGATGAAACGTGTACTCTTGCCATTCTGCTGTTAGACTAAGTTCTTAATGATTCAAGGAAAAATGCTTGGAAGAGTTGGAGGAGTTCGGAGCGTGCAAGCAGATCAAGGTTGAAATTTGAACAGAAAAGTAAATTGAATGAGATGTAATTGGGCGAATAAACAATTTCTAAGTCTATTTTGGTCCTTGTTAGGCTATTGAGGATTGTAAAGCTTTCACATAGACACATCAAATGAAAGACTAACTGCTTCGTTCCAAACAAAATGGCAGTTGCTTTCGCGTGTCTCATCATAAGAAGAACTCAAATTTCAAAACAAATTTTAATTGAATTAAGGATTGTGTTATCCTGCCTCCAAAATTTGGGTCTCACTTCATTTGTTGACTTAGAATTGGAGCGCTTTTTCATCTCCTTATTGAACTTGGCCAGAATATCTGTATGAACACGAGCAGAACGGAAATACTTTTCATACAGGAAAAGATGCCCTTTAAATTTTATAAATAATAATAATCAATGGCTTCATGAACTCATTAAGGTCCATAGACGCAGATGACGAAACCCAACTATTTCTGTTAGTCTTTTGATATCAGCAGCGGGAAAGTGTCCACCATTGGTATACACTGCTGGAATTTGAACCTATTATCACCATCTTCACGACCTATAGCGACTCTAATAAGGTTTTAGTCATCTCTTCGACTGTGTGCAAGGCACGTGAAACTACCATAGACTGAGTTTTCCACTTTTCCGGTGACTTTAAGAGTTTCCTTACTGGAAGACCTTACACTTTCTGTTATTGAACATTCTGGACAGATGACCAAGCCATTTAAGAATACCAGATTTTACAGATTTTATGAATCTAACTTAGGAGCCTCGAACAGTTCACATAATTCATGATTCATTTTATGCCCATATTGACCATTTCTTCACTATAACTGGAAGGGTGGAGTCTCGGTCCTATTTTTTGCTAGACTCTTTTAGTGTAGGCATACTGGGTATGATGTAAAGCAGAAAGAAGGTCAGGCTAATTCGTCTATATGATTAAGGTAACTCGAAAAGCCTATTGCCAAGGGAATGAATTCAACTCCGTCTCAATGTTGTCTACGTCGGTCCTGCCATAGTCTCGATAATAATAAAAAGTGAAATCTGAAAGACTTAAAAATGTCTAAATTAAGAAAAATCATGAGTGAAAATAGGGGGGATTCAAAGAAGTACGCGAAATTAAGAATACTGTGGTCTGCAAAATTAAGAATTATATTAGAAGTAGGATAGAGCAATTCATCAATGAGAATGGGTAACAGAACAAATCCTTCCGACACCAAGGCGTTGATCTCAGAATGTTGTCCAAGCGATGATAAGTTAAATAGCAGATTTATATCAAAACATGCAATAATACCCGAGCCGGTCATGAAGTTTGTTGATAACCTTTTTCACCTATTCTTTTATATACCAGCTCTCACTTAAAATGGTCATATTCATTTAGACTCGCTGAAAGTTCCCAGCTCAATTATAGTAGAAACCTTTTAGACAAAATAGAAGACAGATAGGAGATTTCTAAAATATACATCGCTGATTCCGTAATTTTGGTGAGTCTGCGTCTTTGCAGTATTTACCTCTACAACGTTTAATTGAGTCTGACACTCATCGCCAGATCTATACCCTTCTTCAATAGCCTCCTTAATTCTCTTCAGTCCGGCTTTAGGACCTGGCATAGCTGCAGTACTGCTCTAACTCAAAGTTACTAATGATATTCGTCTAGTAATTGATGACGAGTTGTTACACTGCTCCTACTGGACTTTTCTAAGGCTTTTGATAGAGTGGATCATAGAATCCTGGTTAATAAGCTTAACAATAATTTTGGTTTTTCCCGCTATGCGTGTAAACTTGTAGCGTCATATCTTTCCGGTCAAATGCAGATGGTGAAATGCAATGACTTGTCCTCAAGTTTGTTACTAACGAATTCTGGTGTTCCACAGGGTTCTATTCTAGGGCCACACTTCATTAATGATTTGCCGAACGCAATTACTTGTTGTAAATTTCATCTTTATGTGGATGATTTACAACTCTATACAGTCAAATCTCGATTTATGTATAAGATATAGTTTTAGACATTTGCTGAAAACGCGAAATTCCGCAAAGCGCCGTCCCTCTCCTTCACATTAACACCTCCAGAACTAACTACGGTAAACATGAACCCATTAACCGCATGTGTATGGCAGTGAACCGCACCGCGGAACACTTTGACTTGTACGTGTCTAAAGATGTGCTTAAAAGACGCCTGCATGCGATTTTGTAACTGGCTTAGTGATAACGTTGATGTTTCCTGGGCTGATGTTTTAATCTGCTAACGACTCCTTGTCCTTAATTTATCTAACCTTACTAATAGTTTTGCATGCTTGTCGGGGAGCCCAATCTTAACACACTTCTCTGAAATGTGTGAACGCTTATGCGTAGATGGGTAAACGTTTCTTGGCACCTCGCTGAGAAGTGCGCCTTCTGGGTTAGAAGGGAAACTCATTATTATTATTATAAAATATTTACGAAAAAATTTATAAAATTTGTACATAGATTGACAAAATCGACGCTGACCTCTCGGCGGTATTTGCATGGTCTAGAAATAACAAATTAACTCTTAATCCAACTAAAAGCAATTCATATAGTCATATATAAACATGCCCTGGACACATCATATTTTCCACCGGTCCTACTTGACAAATGTCCTGTTAAATACTGTGATCTTGTTAAGAATCTTGGAGTTATTTTTTACAAAACTTTGACTTGGAGTAATCATGTTAATTTGACTGTTGGGAAAATATATGATACTCTTCGCTTGCTCTCTGTCTCTTCTACCTGTACACCTCTTTCAACCAAACTTATGCTGCTGCAGACGCTTATTCTTCCTTTTATAACATTTGAGTGCGAGATTTAGGCTGCTAAATTGGACTCTTCATCAATGCGTAAGCTTAATGTGGCTTTTAACTCTGCGGTTCGTTACATTTATGGACTTACTAGCTCCGTTGTTGGATGTTCCATAATCTCCTATATTTATCAACGAATATTAATACTTCTGTATAATATATGTAATTAATTGTAAACAGCCCGAATACCTTTTTGTCCAGGCCACTAGACTATAGAATCAACTTCCGTCTGCACTCCAAATTAAAAAAAAAAGTTTTACAAACTGTACCGTGTGGCATATCAAATGAAATACATTTTTTATATTGTCTCAAATATAGTTTTTTTTATAATTTTGAAATAAATAGTTTTAAAGTTATGCAAGAAAATAGATGAAATTTGACCATTCACCCCCCTTATCTCCGAAACTACTGAGACCAAAATTTTGAAAAAAAAATACCGAAAATAGTTCCTTACCTATAGATTACAGGAAAACCTATAAGCAGTCTATGATCTTAAAATAACATGGTAAATCTATCAATATTGTGCGTAACAAATCAAAAAATGAAATATCAGAATACCTTCTATCCTTGGTCTTAGTCCACGTACTCAAGAAGACAAAATTCAACAACAGACAATATATTCAGCAATTTTCCTCTACAATCCGGTACCATATATACTTTTTTTTAGTTACCATAAACAAATTTGAGTCAGATTTAAAAAGCATGGTAGATAACATATTCATCGTACGGAACCCTTTCCACGCGAGTTCAACTCGCACTTGTCCGGTTTTTTTAGTAATGTAGTTTCTTTTAAATGTATAGTAATTTAGTATCCCTCTTCTTCTTCTTTTTGAATACTTAATGTTTAGCTTCCTACACATATTTAAAAGACTGTATTCCATGTCTTACTTGTGTAGAGTTGTATCAAAATAAATTGAATTGAATTGAATTGAATTGAATTCTGTTATCTGGGTTGAAAGTTTCCTTTCTGATCGTTCTTTTGTATTATATTGCACGATTCTATCTTCAATTTTCAAAACGTTAATGCAAGATTGTCACACGGGTCCACACTCTCTCCCACTCCTGTTCTAATATTTATCAACGATAATTCTTCCCGTCTTCTGCCTTTCTTCTTTAAGAAATGACACTCTGTGAATAAGTTCTGTCCGAAAAGAATTCTACGAATGTTGGAAAAATCTACCACCTTCTACTTTCCATCTGTACTATAAGTGACATCTTAACACAACGTCCCAGTCCCTTTTCTCTGCTACCTATTTTATTTTCCCAATAAGTCTGTGCTATAATGTTCATAGGGCGGACATCCTCTGAACTTTAGTAGCAATAAAACCGTTTGGAGCAACTTATTAACGCCACAAACAACATTTGGAAATTTCCAGGTTTTCCTCAATGTTTACTGCATGTAACACAATTCTAAGCCTATCATCGAATTTACTAGTTTTGTTTTTGTTTTTTTTGTAACATTGTCTAAAGTTTGAATACGACTCGGCCTTTGGTTCTCTTCCTCTTTTTTAAAGCATTTCTGAAAATTCCTATTCATGGTATACTCTTATCATCAAAAATGGTATACAAAAATGGTATATACTAAAACTTGTAATTATTTTCCAAAAAAAGATGCAGCTTATTCAGGTTTTTCTTTGTGCCCGGAAATATCAACATCATCCTAACTTTATCTCTCACCTGGCATCAAACCCTTGTTTTGAATTCGCCACACTTAGGCAATTTATGTTATGGTATTTTCTCCTACCTCCAATTAATTAGGGCCCTGTCCACAACACTCAAATAAGTCCGGTAAAAAGGGGAAAATGAAAACATCGTTAAAAAAACGTTGACCCAGAAAAGTTTTGAAAGTGAAATGAAAACTGAACCTCAAGTGACGACAGTAGCTAAAATTTTGTGAGTCGGTGAAGAAAGTTTTTTGGAAAATCTGTTTTATCACTTTCATTGGGAACTTAACCAGTCGGAAAGAAAACACCGAAAAAGAGTTCACGAAAACAATAACGCAACCGAGTGTGTAAAAAGAAAGTGAAAACAGTGTCAACGGGCTACAATCTGGCATACTTTACCTGGTGTACGGTGTTGTCTTCGTGTTTCGTGAGTGGTTTGGGAGACACTGAACACGATAACATCACTAGTCTGGGTCTGGGGTCACTTCATAGTTTGTTCAGGTGAAATGTTTCGGGCCACCGTTTAACAACAAAACATACTTAAAATGCATTGGGATGGTTAGTTTCGCTTATGTTGATGGGTAACTTGCATGGCCGTGGCTTAATTTTCGTACGCAATCTTCTGGCCATTCAAAGGTCTTTTACTAAAGGGGAAGTATTAAAACAATTTTTCCTTAGCTTCAGTCTAGCTCATAAAGTCTTCTTCTTGAGAGAAATGGAATTTTACTGATCTGTGCTTCTTTTTGAATTTTGATATGTACATCATTTGCTTATAAAAATTCAAAATCTCAAGCCCGCTGAAATGTAAGATCAAAAAAGAAGTGCTTTCCTTTTTCTTCACAACCCGCTTGAAATGGGTATCAAATGAAAGGCTTTGACGGGTAGAAGACAATACGCTACATAACGTCATTCTAAATCCAATATGGCGGATTACTTGATCCACCAAAAAATGATTAACTATTCTTCCACCCAATGTTAAGGTGAGGATGGTTAAAAATTCCATGTCGCTAACGTACAACTACCCAAGTCAAGCTTAGCACATGCCGAGGACTGAATAAATCATGAGGGTAGTAAAAAGTGTCATGCCGCTAACGTAGCAACCTCGGAGCACAGAACACACTTCGTTGTATAGGAACCTTACCCCTCTATCAAACCTCTGGCAGGGTGTACCGTCACTTGTGGCGGTTCTCGTGGGGATAAAATATAAAAACAAACAATAAAAAATACAAAACAAAAAGAAACTGTAACACAAAATTAGTAGGAAAAGCAAGCGAATGAAAGTGAAGAGGCGAAGCGAGCAAGACTTGATGATCTATGAGTAATTATATAAAAGCTGAAGAGACATCAGAAGTTCGTGATATTCGATTTCAACAGGATCGTCAACATCTTCAAGCTCTCAATGCTGATATGGCAACATTTGAAGAGGCAATTCTGCTATCGTACCTATGAAATCTGCGATATCCGGCGAGTATGGTGGTATTGCATTACTTCCAAACCAAAGCTCTGCAATTTTTTCTTAGTGACTGAAGAGACATGAGGTCGGACGTTGTCATGGTGGAAGACCACCTTTTTCCTATTTCACAATGCTGGACGCTTATCCCGCACTGGATCGCGCAACTTGTCGGGCAGGTCGCAGTGTGTTGTCGAATCTGTCGTCCGGCCATCTGGGAGCAACTCAAAAAACACCACCTCTTTGTAGTCCCGCTAAACTTTGAGCATCACCTTCTGCATATGCAAACCGGCGTTCGCTACTGTTTGTGAAGGCACTCCGGGACCGCACCACGATTTCTTGCACTTTATGTTGTTGTTGTCTGTCGTAGTGGTCCGCTCCAGAAATGGGTCCAGCAAGTTCCACTTCAGGAGAGACTCCAAAACGGAAGCGGGCAAACCATTTCTCGGTATAGCTTTCGTTCTTCCATTTTAATTGTATGCCGTTTACGCAAAACAAGCTCGATCATAACAAACTCTTCTGTAAACTGGCAAGCGTAGTCTCATCTGTCAACCGATGTGCGGCACACTACCAATTACATGACATATCATATACTTTTCTTGACGTTATCGCAATCTATTAGAAAATCCGCAGAACTTTTCCTCCAACCCAATAGCTAATAAATGAAGGACATGTAAGTTTGAATTGAGTAATATAGGAATCATATATCACAGGACGAGAAAGGACTCATCAGGGTTTTAGTAATGCTTAGGTGGGGTATGATCAAAAAAGGTTGGGAACCACTGCCTAAGTAATTAAACTAATAAAATGGTCCATTATTTTACTCACGATTTAGTAATATTTGCGCATCACTGGGATAACTTTGTCTAACCGTCATTGATCTTAGCCCACCGCATAGTTTTACCCATCCTTCACATAGTTTTTTCCCGTCTCCCAGAAAGCTTTGCAGATCATCCAGAAACAACGTCATGCTTTCCCTTGCTGATGCGAAGAAAGCGGCATAACTAATTTGTTGAATGTTATTTCAGAAGGGTAGGCAGAAAGTTTTAAAGGTTGGACAAAACACCTTGAGAGGTTCACTAAGCTTTATAAAAGGTGCAGATGAGAACATTTTAAGGAATTTACTGAAGGTTACTGAAGGAGAGTAGTATATTTTCTTCGTGTTGTTTCTAGGTGATGGACATTTTTTTATGGATCTGCAAAAACTTCTTGAGGGTTAGACAAGGATTTTTAATGGTACAGCAAGACTTTTATAGGAGTGGACAAAAGCTTATGTTACGACAGTAAGGGATTAGCTAGATAGGAAATGAATACGCCATTGGCATAGAAGAGGCAAAGCTAATTGAAGACTTGGCAAACCATTTTTATGAATAGCAAATATAGTAAAACTTTACGATGATTTGGCAAAGCTTGATATTAGTTTTGCAAAACAGAGAAGACTGCACAAATTACATTTATGCCTTAACTTGTTGTAAAATTGGCCGCACAGCTTGTAGTGAGCTCCGAGTCATACATTCACCTTTGTTACTCCTTCACGATGACCGTAATAAGTATTCTGTTGGTTGGAAAATGTCTTGGTCATTGGGACTCATTTCTTAGGCTGGTTACCTCAGCGAGGATTAATTTACTGTCAGGAAAAGTGGAAACCTAATACCTTATGCAGGTAGGGGGCTCAAAATCAAATTCAAAATCAGTTTTATTTTTTCCTTGACGTTGTTTCTTACATACTAGATTAATGTACACAAACTGGCTTATCTAACTTACCCCGTACTTACAGGCCTAGAGCTACCTTTTTTTTGAGCTGGGTGTGGGATCACAAGAAATCCGTTGAACTTAGGCCACTATTAGGCCCATTGTTCCTCCACCCGAAGATTTAATAAGGGACAGCTGTTGTCATCAATTCAGCCACCCGGTCGACTTTGCAAAAGCCAGTATACACTCCCACCCCCTCTCGCCTGCCTGATGCAGTTCGTCGAGGAAGTAGTGTCCCAGGTGGCTGAATCTTTTCGCCGAGAGTGATGGACAATGGCACAAGAAGTGTGTCACTGTCTCCGCCTCCTCCCCGCAACCCCTGCAGTCGGAATCGCCTGAGCGACCGATCCTGTGTTGATGTGCCCTTAGGAAACTGTGTCCCGTTAAAATAGAAACAAGCAACCTTAGTGATGGTTTATTTAATCTCAGAAGTTTGGATGTGAGGTAGATATTCGGAGGGCCCCACAGTTCCTTGGTCGTACCGCCACGTGGGGTCACGTCCCACATCTGACGATGTTGGTTGTTCGCCCAGCTTGCAATACGCCCCCAAAAGGATACCTCCATCGGGAGGGGTGGGGAATCAAAAGCAGTCCCCTCCCGCGCCAACTCATCCGCCTTCTCGTTACCGTAGAAGCCACTGTGGCCTGGCACCCAATAAATGGTTAGATCGTTATTTTGGGACAGGTTATTAAAGACCCGTTTGCAGTCCTTCACCAACTACCTTAATCTAAACTATCCTAAACTATAATTAGATCATTCACTGTAATCCAATTGTTTTTAATCTACCCTATCTTCATTATACTGCCTGAGAAGTCGTAAACCCTTTCCTACTCCACGAGCCACACAATCACGGAGAATGTTTTAATGGCATTGTTCTCCTCTCTAATCGAGAGCCTGAAACGAAGGAGCTTCTAAAATTCTCTCTGTTGTAGGCTACTGCCTGATTCCGCAGTTCTTCTTGTGCCAACTCTTCACAATTAAAGTAGATGAGCGCTTCCGGGGGGGATGAAACCATTCCAGGGCGGACTTCCATGGTGTGGAGGATTCGGATAAAAAGCTACGACTGCAATTCAGCTTTATAATGAAATTGTCTATCCTGTTTATATCAGCCCTCACGTCGAGAAAAAATCGTTGGCGTAATACCTGATGTATTCTGATTTCAATATTCTGGGCATGCTCAAGTATCTTTTCAAACCTTGTTTCTCGAGCACCCACATCTTCTCAATACACTGAAAGGAGACGTCAAAGTGTCAAACATAATTTAATTTTATCTATATAACAAATTCCATCTTTCGAAATTGTGCTGTGCCTATGACCTATTTAAAAAAAACTCCTTTTTCTTCTTCTTGTTTACGTTGCTCTTATCCCGAATTTACTTTCCTTTTTCAGATACTCATCTTCCCAAATGTAATTGCCCAATAATTGAAAATCTCGTAGAGCACTTAGATGTGAGCGAAGAAGCGACAATCAGGTAATTGAATTGATATTTTACCTTTTTCGAAAATCTGTGTAAAGCTCCTAATCATAATTTTATCTCAGAAACTCTCGCCGCGCCAATTTTCGACTTTCATTGCCGGAAGTTGTTTTTGGTAGTGCGAGCGCTCGCTCCCACCGGCGACCTCAATACGCAAAACTGGAACAAACCCAGAGAGCAACAACCATCGACCGAAACAGTTTTTTCCTTGTATGAAATTTCACTTTTACACGACATTTGGCCTACTTAAAATTCACTTTCTTTGTGCTAAGCTAACGCAAAACATGCGTCACCGACCGCTCGAAATTCATCTCGGACAGCCGCTTTGCATTCTGTTACAGCTACAGGCGCACAAATGAAACTCATCGACGGCGGCGTGAACTGCAGGCCGAGGGAGACGGCCACCAGCACAATGTCATTCTTCGTTACGCTCCGAACGCCACACTCCAGGTAAGTACACCTCCCGTTTAACTTTTCACACACAGTCTACTTATTCGCTGCAAATTTCTCTAATTGAGGTTATGTTAATCCGAATTTGAATGTTTTCCATGAAAATTTCTTCGACTGTCGCTGCCCTCGTTTTTTCGTGGCGCTTCTTGTGCTTATGTTGTGAGTGAGTGCGTTGCTCTCAGCCTGCCGCCCGAGGGGGCCCTTTCACAAATCTATTGTCTTTCACATCTCCGCGAGTGGAGCTCGAAAGAAATCGCAGCGATAAGGTGCTGTCAGGCTAACCGCCATTTCACATTGTGAGACCTGCGCACAGCAAGCCAACTGTGGACCCCAAGCCATCTGCTCAATGAGGGTCAACGAACAAAATCGAAAGCTGAAGAAGAAAAAGCGGCGGCTGCGCACTGGAGGAACGGCCAACAAGTGGAAACTGAATGACGCGGTCGTCGGTCGATAGAGAGGTTCGCCTTTAGGACGCCGCATAGGTGCCAAAAAATTGAGCTGATTTGTCTGCAGCGGCCATAGATTACGTACGGAAATGATCATTCATTTTGGGCTTTTCAGTGACGTGACAAGTCATAGCTTTCTCATGCAACGTGGGCTCACGACGTGCTCTAGAAAATTTTCGCGCCGATTTTGTTGTGGTTTTCTCCTTGTGGCTTATCAAAACTTGAGTAAGTGATTGCTGCTCGCTTTTAGTAGCTTGGCCAGTTCAGTTTGGCTTTGCTTCACATTGGTGATGACTTTCGATTTCATCAGCGAAAGTAGGCACTGCATTATATGGCAGCCGATCAGCTGAGATTGAGGTTAGGTTGGCGGACTATTTGCGGAGACAACAGAAATATTCCGTGAGTCTTGTCATTTTGGGGTCACCGAGATGTGAATTATTTAGTCATTTTGCTTTTTTATTCAAGTTTTTCAATACAAGCACTTCCTTCTGTAGCAACTAAAGGGGGATTTTTTTATTGGGGTCCATGCTGCAATAAACATTGGATGATAAAGGTACTCTTCCACCCTCTTACTTGGGAGAAGGAAATCTATATGCCATTCCAATTTATTCAGTTAAGGTCGAAGTACACAAGATATGATATCTTAAATGTTGCACATTAACACCTTCACTGCCAGAGTTTGATCACCGAGAGTTCAAATTACTTGAGATGTTCTCAACTAAGAGAGATAGAGATGTAAACCGGAAACTTTACACGTGGCAGCGAACATTTTAAACAATCAGAGGTATAAGATAAATATAATACAAAAAAGACTATATATATCATTTTGGAAATGGTCTGCAGCCTGACTGCATATATACGGCATTCAACAAGGCTTTTGACAAGCTATCGCATTCGATCATTATGCTTAAGCTGCGGAAACTTGACAAGGATTGACTCGGTATGTGTCTGATAGATCCTACTAGGTACTTTTTCGTGGTTTGCAATCTGAGGTTATAGAGGCCATGTCTGGGGTGCCTCAGGGTAGCCACCTGGGCCCTCTTTCCATTGATGACATCGTACACCTCTTAAGACATTCCAATGTTTTGATTTATGCAGATGATATGGAGATTTTTTCCTCTATCAGTGATACTGTGACTGCGCTTCTCTCCAGGTGGACTTAGATGTCCTTCATTCTTGGCGTGGGCACAATAACTTGGAACTCAATATAAATAAGTGTGAGGTCATGTTGGGTTAGTTGGGTTAGTTAATGACCCGGGCGTGAAGCTGGATTCGAAACTCGATTTTGTTTCCCATATTAATTATGCTGCTTCGAGAGGCAATTCCATGCCTGGCTTCGTCAAACGTTGGTCCAGGGAATTTTCTGACCTCAGGGTCTCTTTAACCTTATATACCTCGTTCGTCAGGCCACTGCTTGAACACACATTCCAGGTATGGAATCCCTTCTATGTTATCCACAGTGCTCGTATCGAGTCTGTTCAGCGCAGGTTCGTTCGATTTGTGCTTAGGGATCTACCTTGGAATGACCCTATGATTCTTCCGCCTTGTCACAAGCGTCTTAGCTCGTGAAAAGTGCGCCTTCTAGGCTAGAAGGGAAACTCATTATTATTAAAAGATATGCGCCAGTTCATTAGTTAATTCCAAATTCGAATAAGAAGAAAAATCTTTTGAGCATGCCAATCGCACCTGTGCTTTGAATATTATAAGGAAGTGAGTTCCAGATCCTGAAAGCTTGAACAAAGTCAGAGGTGATCCATTAGTACTAGTTAATGTAAAGAAAACTTTCAGATATACACGCTTTAGATAGGTATTCAAAGAACAGCCATGTATTATGAATTTAGAATGCAATTGTTCATCGATGAAGAGTAATTCCTTGCTAGTCTCAACATACTTTCGTTGCCAGGAAAATCATATACAGCATTCGAATATTCCCAGATACACTGCATGTCTCTAATAAAATTATTAATAATACGGTTGTGATTTATGAATGGAAAAGAATGTCGATTTGATGTGCCCCGAACATTGTGGATTGTGTCATCCGCGGATGTAAAGATATAAGGCAGGAAATCTAATATGGCTAAAAATGCGAAAGAACGCAATCTGTGATGGAAAATACCCTTGATAAATGGATAACTCACTTTAGAATCATAAACAGTATCTCAGCGCAAGAAGAAATGAGTGTGGAAATGTCGATAGTTTGTATAGCCGCAAATTATCCAAACCACTAATACTGCGTACACACCAAGCCAACGAACGCCAACGAAGGTGAGTGGACGAAAACCCATCACACGTTCGTTGGCGTTCGTAGATATGACCAAATGCCCGTTGTTTATTGGCGTTCGTTCGGTTTGAATCCGGTTTCTTTTGTGAGCAATTTACAATATACAATGAATGAAAAAATTATTATTGCGAGTGCGATATTTACAATTTACATACACAAATGAAAAGGGCGAACATAAACACGTCCACACCGTCAAAACCTTCTAAACTACAAGCCATGAACTGGCCTTGAGCAAGAATATTGAACTCTTTTTTATGAACGCTTTAAGATAGTAGAAAGTGGTCCTATAAATTCAACGGACCACTTCCTGATATCTTAAAGCGTTCATAAAAAACGAGTTCAATATTCTTGCTCAAGGCCAATTCATGGCTTGTAGTTTAGAAGGTTTTGACACCGTCCAAAAAATATAGCATTCATTCGTTTATCTTTCAATACCCGTCAACACCGCATTCGCTCGAATGCTCCATTTCCTTTGATGTTACCGACACTCGACGGGTTTATGAGCAAACGCCAACGAACCTTCGTTGACGTTCTCTAAACCGTCCACACCGTTCTAACGATGGCCAACGAAATCCCTTCGTTGGCGTTCGTTGATTTTGTTGTATACGCAGCATATTACGAACTTATGAACTGTCTTATAAAGCTTCAAAATCAAAACTCCTGGAACCAACTGTATTTCAGGGAGAGTTATTGAAAAGGTTAACCCAACCC
>QYTT01094532.1:9590-59792 GCA_006980735.1 Dasypogon diadema
TATAGACTGATCACTAGAAGAATCCTTTTATGCTCATTTCCGAATGTTGCTTTGTGGGGAGTCTATTAACTCAATGAAATATATTGTTCACTAAATTATTTAACAATAGAGACCTTAGTAATCCGCTCATGACAAAAAGGATCAATATTAAAAACATGTATTATAAATTTTTAGCTAGACGGAATGTGTTATAAAAACAATTTCATTAATATTCTTAAAACTAATTTAGGAAGAAGCGTAACCAAATTCACTCCATTCTCTTACAAATTCTACGTGTTTTTCTAAGGCCGGGTACCAATCCTTTCCGGTGTAGTCTATTTTTGGTAATTTTCCACCATAATTAGTAGGAAGATATTCAGGATCTAGGAATTTATGTAAGGAATTCATATCACTTCCATGAAAATGCATCTGAAAGACAATTCTTAAGTAATTCATTCCTTACGAAAATCAATCATCAAAACTTACTCTGTTGTGAAGCTTTTGTTGAATGAATGGCTTGAACAGTGCCCAAACCATTTTGAAAATGAACGGTTGTTTAACGATATGAACTTCTTTTAATCGCAGTGGCATGGCATCTTGTATGAATGTCAGAAGTCTTTTAGAAAATGATGGAGTAAGTGATGTAACTTGTTTCATTGAAAGACCTTCAAAATCCATTATTACGACAACACCTCTAACTTGGGTCTCAGGTTCCAATTGTGCAGCGATGTGGATCAAGTAGAACATTCTGAAAAGTGAATCCGAAGATACTTCTTTTGGGTCCCAAAGTCCTGAAATTTACTTTTGTTAAAAACTGGAATAATTATCGTTAGTAGAATTCTATACTCACCACCACAATTGACAATTAAAACTCTTCGTCCCAGGTGATCACAATTGGCAAGAACATTAACAACATTGTAATCTACGAAAGAGGACATTTCATCAGTTGGCATTAGACCTCGTAATATGCTGGCATAGTCCTTCCTAAATTGAGCAACTTTTCGCATCTGAGAATATGAGAGAAATATGTTAATCACCTTTTGTGGATTTCGTTCAGTTTTTTGTATTATATATGTATATAGACCAAGCTATAATAAAAAGGCCAATTATAATAAAAAATGATTTCCCTTCATATAAAAATGGACAAAAGTTATATGTAGCCCTAATTTTTGTCCCTCGTTATTATACTGTAATGTCACGTTGGACCATATTGCTCGGTGAATTTTGGCAGGCAGATTGTTAAGATATTCAAATTATTCATGACTTGATTATTCAAACGCTATCGTTGGTAGGTGCCATTTTTATACATTGAGTGTTCACTTTTGTCAACTATTTTGTAGTCTTTAATCAAGTTTTAACTGATATAATTTATTTATTGAATGCTGACGACAGTGACGACGTTGACTTAAGACATTCTTAACACTTTGACTGTCATAATTAGCATAAAAGCTTTCGTGAGAGAAAACTACACGTTAAAATGCATTTGGCGTGAGAGAGATTTTAGGTGTCATGTGATATGGCAGTCAAAGTGTTAAAGAGAGCTCCGCAGGCCTCAGATAGGAAAATTTATAGAATTTTAAAGAATAAATCAACTATGATTTTTCCATTTCTATAACACAAAGCCTAGACTTCGATTTTACTTTGTCTGAGCCCTGTTTACATGCAGCATATATTTGCTCCCGTTTCAAAAGATGAGTGCATAACGTGTTAATTTTACTAACATATTATCATTTTTTTTAATTTATATAACTCTATGAATAACAATTTTGCATCTTTGCGGTCAACAAATGTGAACATAACATGAGGCAAGTACTTCTTTTTCCTGGGTGATCAAGAGTTATTTATAACAAATTCATTCTGTCACAGAGTGATAATTGCAGAAGGGAACAAAAACTATTTATCGAATTTTTAATTTGGCATTCTCGCAATTGTCCAGTCAAAATAATAAAATTAAAATTTTTTTCTATACGTGGCTGACGTGATTTGGTCCAAATAAAAAAGTTCTCTGCCCCTTACAGCCAGAAGATCATGAAATTTTCTTATCGTCCACTTGAATGAACAAAGTTCAGATAATTGTTTTGCGATTACAATTTAAGAGTGCTTGTTTCCGAGACATTCGTGGGATACAGGCGCCCATAATTTAATTGAAACACATCTATTAATAATTACCTTATCAATTGCACTTTTAGGGTAGAAATGGCAAGGTCTCAAGAATATAAGAAGGAATTCGTCATCGTCACGATAGTGGAGATCCGTTGCGGCATGGAGTAAATTTCTCAGTTCAGTGATTGCCTTTTCACGCACTTCCGGTGTTTCTCGTAGCTCATTTTTTGCTAATTCTACTGTTTCTGGTTTTATGTAATCAGTTCTGATGTTAAAACGTTCTTCTGCCATTCTGTAAAGAAAGTTTAGATACATCAATAAGATTTTTTTCTTGAATAAAACTTATATATAGTGACTTATGACTAAATGGTGGATTACAAATCCAGGGCTGGCATAAGCAAAAAACCAAAAACTGTAGGAACGCACGGTATATGTAAAAATGGAAAAAGGCTGTTATGAATATTCAATAGTTTTTTTTATAGGGACATTATACAAAATTTTGGGTGCTAGTAACTACACTTAGCTACACTTCTATCTAAAATTTGTCTATCATCATCTTAGCTATCTCTAGGACTGTGTTTTTATTGAGAGTTTGCGATTTTGGGCACAACATCACCGGTTAACGATATGCAATGCAATGTATAAAAGTCTCTATTCACATAGTCAAAATGCAACAGACAGCGTTTTCCACAATTCCAGCTACTCTCGAAGCTTTGCTCCGAGGCAATCCTCGACGCCTTGTCCCTATTTCTGGATTCTTAAACAAATAGAAATTATGAAAATCTATAACATAGTCGAAGATGAAGTAAAGGGTCGCACGTCTTGTTCTTTTCTATTTGGAACATTTTACACATATTGTATGTGCCAAATTTTGGAGGCAATTTCAGTGTTTGTATTTTATTTAGGTCTAATGCTTTATTTAGGTCTATTTGGGATTTGAATTTGGAACCCCAAAAACAGTGAACTACTGCGTTATCCACTGAATATCGTTTTTTTTAAGTTTCTATTAAAATATCAAGGGTCGAGAATTTACTAAGCAAAGATTCGACTTCTGCGGAGATAATGGATGAGGAATAGCGGAGGAAATGTCCTTCAGTATTTTAATAGAATCTTTATCAACCTTATATGGAATCCCTTGATAATAACAGCACCGTAGCCTACGAAAATCCTCGTTTTCACCACCAAAGGCATCACACCTATGCTCCAAATCCTCCAGACCTTTGATCTTCGGCCTAATCTCCCTTAATACACTTTGAAGCATTACCGAAATGCTTCCTTCCAACGATTTCGATATTTACACAATCTTCTCCATTAATCTTTCCTCCAGATCACGAGCATCTCTATCAAACTATGGGAAGACTGTTTACCTCTGAGACCTGTCTGTGAACCCTCCGATACTGATGCCAAGCGGGTTCATTTAGCCCGCTTTCTTCTTTTGATCGAATCTCCTGTCGCGCTCAAAGCAAATTAGAGATTCCGTGTCAACTTCCACAAAACATGTTTAGCAAAACATGATAACAACATATATACTTCCAAGATTTGGCGGAGCAAAATATCAGCCATGTCTACTCATCACAACAGTTCATGACCTTATGAAATCACCGTGGATAACTACACATTAGGCAGTTAAGTTATAATTAGCCATTCTCCAAAATGATGATGTAATAAAACATTCATAAAATCAGGTATCGTTTATTATTGACTGTCGCTTCGCGTCGTATCTAATATACAGGTTACTGGGAAAGGAATTGCGAGTTCACTGGATTGGCCTAGAAACAAAATTCACGGGGGAGAAACCCGCCCGCTCACTCATAACATAAAATTTCATGCGGTCGAAACAAGTGCGTCGTCATTTTTACGAGTGGCTAGGTATCCAGGGTTAAAGATTTTAATGACAACAAACAAGAAAAGGTTTAGAAGCGAAAAACGTGATATACTAGTAGTTATGAATTACACTGAAATTTATAATCAAAGCAAACAAAAGTTTAGAGGCTAGAAAGGAATTCGAATCAAATTTGGTTATTGATAAAATCATAGAAATTTGTCAACAAATGCTTCGAACACAGTAATCATCTTTGGCACTGTTAGGTAGATTCGGTTCAATCGTTAAAAACAGAGGTAGTTTAAGAGATAATGCATGCTTGTGGGAACTATTGAGACAAGCAGAGAAGTCTTTTTCTACATACAATATTCATCTCGTGTCACCTAATTCGTCACCACCGGAAATTTTCTTTTCATTTGGTATCTTCAATACAATCTATCAGTGCAGCGATTGTATATCTCCTATGGTTACAAGAACACTTCAACTGGAAAAACTGCTGTAGCTATCGACGGTTCATACTGCGTTAAAAATAATCTTCTTAAGATTGCTTTCATTATCTACAAAAGTAGCTCTTCAATACTGTGCAAGATCTATGTTCGAGTTTTTGTAATTGACGGAGTCAGCGTTGTTTCTTCAAATAAAACAAGAGTTTGACAGAGTTTCACTAAATTCACACATTAACTTCAAAAACAGAACTGGTAGAATTTTTAAATAAGAAATCAGAAATTTACTCGTTCAGTACACAAAGTTTACCAGCCCACAATGTGACTCTTATCGATAACGTTGCACGATATTCTGATATTTTAATTTGGCCTGAGAGGTGGGTTAATATATACGACGATATTGTTGTACCTAATTTTAGCTGTATAGTTAAACATAAACGTCCTAATGTATGATCAGGAGGGGTAGCTATGTATCAAAATATTAATGATACCACTAATATATTGAAATCATCTATGAACAATGAATTGCAGCGTACACGATCAGTCAGAGTTCCAAATTACGGCAGTAATAGAAATTTGTGCATTAGAATATACTATGGAAAACAGATAAGTAATTTTATTAGCCGCTACTTCTATATCACTAAAAAAAATAATAAAGACATTATTGCGTTTATTCATCGATCACTACTATCTTATTCTGCTGTAGTTGCGGCACTTTGAAATCAAAGTTTTGAAAAACTTCCTATTAGACGTGGATGAGATTTTAATATAAATTTTGCATCAGAAATATCAATACCTTTGTGTACTTTTCTTTAAGATAAACTTAATGTAACAATTTCCAACAATCCAAGTCAATGGACAACCAAACATGGAACAACTATAGACATAGTTTTTACAAGATTTCTTCAAACAGTTAATACAATAACCTTCATATCATATTTTAATTATCACCGACCACAAGTCTTTTCTATTTCCCTTTTTTAAAATAACAAATAATAGATATATATAATAAAATACACTTACTTTAAAATGACTAATACTTATAAAAAATTGAATTAAAATGAAAAATATGATGATGATGATAATGCTATACAAGTTTCACTTCAACCGTACGCACACACCACTTTTTTCCTATCAATAGTATTTATTAAATCTCCTTCAATATATTTTAATTGGATTCAGATTAAATTAAACTATTAAATCGCTCAGAGCAAGTGAGGAAAGGGAAGAAATCTCAGTAAAGGTAGAAGAAAGAATTGTCTGTCCCTGGAATAATTCTGTGGATTTTTTCCAAAATTGTTTAATATCATTTTTTGTTCAAACTAACAATAACTATTTATACGAAGCGTAAGAACTCGATAATCGTATAGTAAAGATGGAGATATAAGTGATTTTGGCAAAATACCATCTATGCGAAGGCGACCTTTCAAGGTGACAACATTACTACACCTTATTTGAAAACAGAATTTATAGGCGAACTAAATTTTATAACAAATCTTAAGAAGCTTAAATACTTTTAGTTTAAAATCGTTGCAAAAGTAATTGAAGTAAGTGAATTTATCATATTTTATTATTACCGGAAGTTCGTTTTTTCGTGCAATACTTGAATTTTGAATATATTTTATTTTATCAATAAAGTTCTCCACACTGAAATATTTTCCGAATTTTTTACTTTATCACAAAAATATTTCTGATTATTAATCGAAAGCATTTATCCCGACCAAATATTGCTTCAATGGATATTGATTTCATTAATTTTATTGATACGACAGGATCACATCATGTCTTCTATAAATGACCTCTGTGGAGATCTTTCAATATTTATTGAGCTTTACATTAGAATCCATTTCAATTTAAAAAAAAATCAAAAAAAATACTTGTGTAAATTACTCTGCACTTACATTAAAGTAAATAAAGTAATCCTCAGGGGGAATTTCACTAATATTTTTTCACTATATTTCTATGCACTTCCTTCGGTGATGGCTATTGCCGATAGACTAAAAATTTTCCTCCGGCCAATATATGTACTTAGTAGAGTTTTTCGTTGACAGCAAGCGAATTTAAGATAACCGAGAATAATCAAATCTCCAACACATTATTCATCACCACTTAAATAACAACGACTGATTAGAAAACATTAAACTGATAGGGTCCCGGCTATCAATCGTTCAAAGTTTACGAAATTTTGAACGTAAAGAAAAACAAAACCGAAAATGAAAAATGAAGTCCCCTCCTGATAAGGCATGAAATTAAAACGTGAACTCTTCTTGTTTATGCACTTGACCACTTCACATGTTAATCTAGTTCGGCATTCTTCGGCAGTTAAAGCATCTTTTAAAAAAATTATATACAAGCGATAAGAAGTCTTGAATTCGAACTGCCTCCAGATGCACTGTAGATTGTTTGATAATTGCACCAACTTCTTCTTATAACCGACATTTTTATAATTTTTATAAAATACCCTCCGTTCTGTGAGTGCATTAAGAAATAATAGAAAAGATTTTCCGCGTTCGTGATAGATAATGCCTTTGAAAATAGCATTGATGACAAAAAATAAGAAAATTACTGGTTGATTCGAGCTGGTTAAACTTATTCACTTATACTACTTATGCATGCAAGGGAGCACCGCTTGTACGTAGAGGCTGAATGCTTGCGATTGCACTTATTTTACTATTATTTTGCACATTATGATATTTCATACTACTCGATCTCATGTTTACTACAGCCAATACGAAGATTAGCTAATTTTGAAGCCGGTCTGCCTCGGATATTATTCATCGTCTCAAGCACTGGGCTTCAAATTACTTCAAAAATGGACTTTAAACTACTTGAATCACTTTTTACTGCTTCAAATTTTTGTACTACTTATACTTTTTGTATTGATTACTCAATTAGATTGTGATTCAAGGGAATTAATCACTTTTGCACTTTATCACATACTTCTTTACGTTTTTCATACAGTTTTTAAAAAGGTATATACTGCAATTCTCACAATGAGATACATCTGCCTTTAAATATATTAAAAAATAGGATAAGAAAATATGAAATTATAAAAACACTAAGAAATCCAGTTATAGCCAATATATCACAGGTTTTATGAAGCAAACTTTGTAGATATTATGAAGAGAGTATCTCCAATGTATCTTATTCGTATTTAAGCAAACAATACAGATGTTTGGTCCTCATTTTCAGCATTGCTTGATAGTAAAAGACATTCAAGTGTATTGGATGAAAAACACTTACCATATATAAAATTATTATGAATGTAATTATAGAATCAAAAGAGCTCTGAGTCATAAATCGAATTTTGGGTTCCCCATATGTTTTACACATATTCACAATACAATTTGCATTACTCAAAATTTGCACTACTCAAAATTTATTGAGGTCTCAGATATAATGCTAAGGGCTAGGTACTATTCACTGCATTATGAACACCCGCAAATATTCAGAAAGCATATTTTGAAAGAAGGTTTTTGGCATTCTTTTTTCCAAAATTCTGTCTGTCTGTGTAAATAGCTTTTTGAAAATTGCAGAAAATGTTGATTTTTTACTTATCGACATAATTTTAAAAATTCATATTTTTGATTCTTTTCCTCGATTCCAAATGATGTTTGGTATTTTGGAAAGAAGGCAATTTCTTAGAAAAAATTTTTTCGAATCAATTTTTGAAGTTAAACTTGATGGGAGATGTTCGGATATGCTTCCTCTGCTTTCTGGTGTCCCCCAAGGATCTGTTCTCGGGCCGCTCTTTTTTTGCCTATTCATCGTCATCGGATGACGTTCAGTTGTATTTTAGTAGACCAGTTGGACTTATGGAGGATTGCCTAGCTCGGATTAATCGGGTTTTAGCCAGAATATATGAGTGGTCAGTAGGTAATGAGTTAGTACTTAATCCTGCAAAGTCTCAATGTATAGTACTATCCCGTGGTCCTGTTGTAACCCTCATACCTGATGTAGTTATAAACAAGCAGGTGTTGCCCGTTGTAGACGAAGTTACTAACCTTGCAGTAAGGCTCAATTGCCGATTGAGATGCTGTTCCCATACCGCCTCTTTCATTAGCAAAATCGATGGTGGGCTGCGTAGGCTGTAGCTTTGGGCCAAGATCTTGAATTCTTCTCTAAGAGCAAGGACTCTAATTATCCCCTACTTTTCGTATGGTAGCCTTGTCGTTCCTAAGATGGATAGCGACTGCCATCGTAGAATTGACGCGGCTTATAACGACTGCGTTAGGTTTGTATTCGGGCTAAGGAGATTTGATCACGTATCTCCATACAGAGGTGCTCTACTTGCTTGTTCCTTGGATGCTTTCCTTACTCGTAAGGCTCTGGTGTTCGTCTATAAATTTATCCGCACAGGTAGACCGGAATATCTGTTTAACAATGTAACATTTTTGCAGCCCTCTAGATATAAGAAGATATTGATACCCAGACTTTGTTCATATTTCTCGCATTTGGAATTCAAGAAGCTTCTCTCTGGTCACATAGTTTAATTGTTTAAGTCTCTTTGTTTTGGACCGGTCATTGTGTGATCTGAGGTGGTGCTCGGAATTGACACTGATTTTGTTTTTGATTTTGATTTTTTTGCTTTCATTTTTTATTTTTATTATGTTTTTTATTTTTACTTCTATTTTGTACGCACTCATTTTTATTTTATTTCTAGTACTGATATAAGATTGGAGGTCTTGTGTACTCTTCCGTAAATATACTGAATTGAATTGAATTGAAAACTTCTACAGCGAAGGTAGCGGAGTCAGAAAAATTTTGTAACGAAATTCAAATGTAACGGTTAAGGTGACAATCGGCCAATCGACAAGGTTAAGCAACATACACGTACGCATAAGTAATCAAAATGTAAACTACAAACCAATTCAAATTTAATATTTGATGTGTGTATTGTGTACAACATATATGATAAAATTACATTTCAAAATAGCTTTCTTCTGAATAGATAAGCCTATCGTAAGCACGTAGAATTTTATTTTATTTTCTTCCTAATATTTTTTTCTTAAATGCACTTTATGACGATACTAAATTCAAATGCAGCGTTTAATAAATGCTCAACAATAAAAGCAGCGATAGTAGAAAATACCTTCAAAAACTATTAGTAAACATTTTCACCTTGGAAGATAATTTGTGTGATAGCTTCAGCATACTTCAAATTTTCAATGGCCACGTAGTATTAGGATTTTATCTGAAATATTATTGTTCTTGTTGGTATAGATAAGTTTAAATGTTTTTAACTCGCACTAATGAAGTTGCGCGGCATCCAAACATTTGAAAGAAATGCGTACGTCATAAATTTTGGCAAAAGCTTCGAGTCCACTTCTGATATAACCTCCATAGACCACTAATCGCTTCAGTAACTAGATTTGACCGAATTATGTATGATACTTGAACTTTGAGACGACAGTACTTCTTATAACAATTTTATGATATCATACACGTTGATAAGGTATGAAACACTGAAGTGTTAAGTTACGATTGGAATTTAATAAGTGTGAATGCAAGCAATTTGCAGAAGCACAGTTGATAGCAAAGAATAATAGTATAGAAATTTAGAATAGAAAGCTTTCTATCTAATTTACGCTATTGTGTGTTGTAGTAACCTGCTTTCTGCTTAATAGAGAATTCGGAAAAATTAAAAATAAAATAATAAAAATAATAAATAGTAAAGAATATCTAGATATCAAAAGAAATTTGGGGAATATTTTTTAAATAAATTTATGTTCATTGTAAAACAACGAACTTTATCACACTACTAGCCTAAAATTGATCAGATTTTTTATATTTCTCAACTCACTTAAGTTCACTTTGTTCTAATACTGGACTGTTAAAAAGCAACACTGCGAATGAAGAAATCTAAATAGGTTTAGATAGCTGATATCTTTCCTTAACTATAAAAAATCACAAGCTCTCCTATCTTTAACGATAGCATTTTTGCGCAAATAATTCTGTATACAACTGGTCAAAAAAGTAATAATAGTAATACTCCTTCTATGTTGATTATGTATTATATATTATTACATGGTTAAGAATTTGGTAATGCGTTTCACAAATTTAATAATTTTTCAATTTAGTTAAGCAATTGAAATACAAAATTATTATATTATTTCATTCAAATTGACTTGAATTTAAGTGGAATAATATTTCGTTTTATTATTTTTTTAAATTATTATGTTTATATACTCAGAAGAATCCAGAATCAATTATTAACACCTAATGTTATAGATATTGTAAATATAAATAAAAAAAATTGCTAAAGTCGTTTTATTGAAATATTTTATACAAAAAGATAAGCTGGGCAGTTTTAAAAAGAAAATGCAATTCCAAGTTTCAATTCGACCGGGACATAAGAAGAAGAGTGCTTGCGTGTCCCAGAGGCAGCAAAGGTTTTTGGTTGTTAGTGAAGTTTTTAAAGAATAATTTCACCAAATTTTCTATATATCCCCTCATTCATAAGGTATATACCAGATTCTTTGGATAAGGCTAATCTACTGAGTGGTGGTGCCACTTCAATTTCGCGCGTGTGAGGTTCATAAGGTGCATGCAAAATTCATTTTCGAAAATCTCGTCCGCCATCTTGGATTCGGAAAATCTGACTGGGGATTCGTGGTTAGTGACTCCCAAAACCCCTGTACACCAAATTTCATGCAAATCGGTTGATTTTCAAAAAAATCGTCCGCAATATTGGGTTCGCCAGCATGAATTTCGCAAATCCGACCGCAGATCCGTAATCAGCGACACCAAAGACCCCTGTATACGAAATTTGGTGCAAATCGGATGATTTTCAAAAATTCGACACCATATTGGATTTTTGACTGCCATATTGCGTCCGCCATTTTGGATTTCGTCAACCTACCACACCAACATTTTAGGGGCGTCTATCAGCTACAGTTTGAGCCAAAAATGACCCGATCGGTTGCGAATTTTTATTTTCACAAGTTTTTTTTTGCTGGACACCCGATTTTTCTCTGGTTTCCGGCCGCCATATTGGTTTTTTCAAAAAAGGCGCACTCGGCATTTGAAAGTAGACGCTCTAAGCTTTAAAATGACCCCTTGATCGATGTTTTTGGTTGCTTCTAATTTTGGTCGTAGCTCTGATCCGGTTGACGCGAATTGTCCCATATATATATATATATATATATATATATATATATATTATAACCTATAAATGTGTTTTCACTGGCAAGAGCATTCATTAATAGTCAAATATCGTTTTTATTGTGAATCGCTTAAATTTGCTCGGTAAAATTTTTTATTACTTACTGTTGATATTTAAAATAAACAACTGGAAAAATTAATACAGACAAGTAGATTACTTTACCAATGAAAATAAATTTCAATATCTCATTGACGTCCAAGGGCTTTAGGAAGTTATTTTCTTTAATTTTTTTAAATTACCACGGGTTAAACGATTAGAATTTTGCTGGAAATTTGCACTTTTGATAATCAGGCATGGACATAATTCTGCATTCAAATTTCTTAAGAACAAAAAATTATGATTTTTAAACGATTTAATATGAATGAAATATTTTCATAGTCCTTATCACAAGAAAACAAAAAACAAATACATTACATAGAGCTTTTCAATAAAAGCAATCAAATTTAAAAACGAATTAATGGGAAATACAAAAGATAACCTGGTGCCCGTTATTTTATTTTGAAGCATATTCCATGGCGTTATACGTGAACTGCAATATCATTTTAATTGATTAACACAGATTTCGATAACTTTAGGACATAAATCAAACCGTATCTCACCAATAGCATAAATGGTGTTTGCTTTCAGAGACTTAACATGGCGCTATAAGAAAAACTCAAATCGGACACAATATTTAAGGATTCGATAACAGTAAGTACTTTGTACATAGTAAGCACTTAAGTACTTCCATGGTGCCCTACTTTTAAGAACCGTGGAACGTTATATTGAAACAATTGAAAACCTTTTCCTTTTTAGGATTCCGTACATCCGAATGAAAAAACGGACCATTCTTTTAAAGTTATTCAAGAAACTAGATGAAAATTGACCATTCCCCCACCCCCCAAAAAAACACAACTTCTAAGCCTCAAATTTTGAAAAAAAAACTGAAAATAGTTCTTTACTTATAGAATACAGGTCTTAAAATAACACGCCACCCATATAATTGTTTGCTTACCTCAAACCTAGCTATCGAATCATTAAATATTGTACACGAATTTCCGAACACCCTGAATATTATTGCATGCAGAAGGAATTAACATATTCTCATCAAATAAAATTTTTGGAGAAGTCTGACACACATGCGCGATGTCCAATCATTATACCGCGTTTTTCAGTGATCCCCAATGATCAGGTTGAGGAATTCAAAAAGTTTTTTAAGTGAAGCCAACTTTAGAGATATGCATTGTCAAAACAGGAAAACTTTATTATTACGTTTACCCAAATTCTTCAGGTTTTTTTTATTTTTATTGCCTCAGATCAGGGGACAACTCTATGATACACATAGCATAGCTTAGGCGGAAGGAAATTAGTGAAAAGAAGATTGGGAAATTTTAACCTGACAAATGTTGCAAACGAACTACCATTTTTGTGAGTAGAATTGTCTCAACCACTGCCTCAAGCAGGGTTGACACTCAAAAAAATATTTTTGAGCCAAATTTTTCGGGAAAAAGAGCCAATGCGGATAAAAAAAAGAGCCAAATCAAACATGATTATATAAACATATATTTATTATATATACATCTTCAATTCTTGAATCATATTGAATTTTTATAAGAGTAAATGCGAAAAATCTTCTTCTTTGCGAATAATTAGGAAAAAACGAGTTAAAAGTCAAGATAAAGTTGAAAAAAAGTAAAAGAGCCATTTAAGCTGAAAAAGAGCCAAAGAGCCAATTTTAAAAGTTTAGAGCCAAAGTGGCAACCCTGGCCTCAACTTTAGCTCGTTCGGCCACCGACGTCTTATCTAAAAGTCTACGTTCAAAATGATCGTCGCACACAACACTTGCTAGACGTTAAAACTTTTCAATCTGGCTCACTCAGAAAGTGCTAATCGAAAAGCCCCAATGGAAAGTTTCACGGGGATGGTTTCTATTTTGAAATAAATACAATAAATTTCAGTTACACATTTGCTCTTGTTATTAAGTAGTTAGGTATCATTTACTATCGCACTTATTTTGCCGCTGGAGAGCGCAGGAAATCCATCCCAAAAAGTTTTATAAAACTAATGGAAAAAAATTGGAATTTGGCTTAAATGGTAGTCAACATATCTGGTAATGCCATATATACTAGTTTTTAGTTTTCGCCTACAAGTAGGCAAATTTTGGCTTCGTAACTGTCGCAACAGTATCACTCAATCTGCGTCTTTGAGTCACATTTGTAGAAAGCTTTTATAATCACGCTCTTTTTACCATCGTAGGAATTATTATAATTTATATATATATATTATATATATATTTTTTGAAAATTCTTTATTTATTTGTTTACTAAGTGACCAGATTACATAGGAAATCTAACCTAGCACTTTTCCCTAAATCTGGGGTACCAGACGGACTTAAACAATGAAAATTGTGGTTGTTTTTGTTATATGGAAGTTTGTAATTCCGTCGTTTATTTAAAAAAAACATACCTCACTATACAAAATATTTTCTGAAAATAAATTATATTTTGCAGTAGTGGTTTTAGACGTTAAAATGCAGTAAGTATGTTACTAAAACTTTTACGGCTTTTTTACGGTGAACCCAAAGCTCAGGAGATACCCTATTGTGCTATAGCACAGCTTTGAAGGGAAGGAAAGTAGAAAGGGGAGGAGAGGAATTAGGACGTCTAATGAAGGTGTCATTGCACATTCTGCTTCGTGGTCTAAAGATTAGATCAGTTATTTGCTGATCTGATCTATCGGTAGGCAGTAGATCAAAACTGGTGTGATCGATCTCCTAGATCTTCGAGATCATGATCTAGATTTAACAATTAAAGAAGAATAGAATTATAGAAACCCTTTTTTAAGTTCCACAGAAAACAGAACGATTTTTTATGGTGGAAAAGTCAGTAAATTGGTAGCATCTGAAAAACATAAGGATACGACAGTAAGGAAAAATCTCTACATCTTTGCCGTAGAGCCTAATCCGTCCTAGATAGTTTTTTAAATGCTAGCAATTCGCTGGATTTTCCTATTTTCAGAAAATTTGGATCCCTTATGTGGAAGTTAAAATACGTTAAAAGCTATTACTTTATTTTTATTTTTCGAATTTGTCCGTGTTCAATGTCTTTTTTTTCTTTTATTACTTTTTTATGGTTTTTGTTTTTCTTGGAATTTTATGCGCACTCCGATAAAGTATTGACAAATGGAAATAGTTGTTTGTAGTATAATGATATTAGAATAAGTACATTGTCTGCGGTACACAGCTTGGCACTCAGTTGAAATCTGAGACATAATTTCTAAAAAAAAAATAAATTTATGCCAATACCTTTAACTTCAGTATTTGCATATTCTAGTTTCTATATTTCCGGTAAAATTACCGATACATTCAATATTAATGAATTATTATAATTATAATATATAATGCATTAGGATGACATTGACTAAATGGTCAACTGATATGATAAATTTTTCCAGTAAACTGTTGGAATTATTCGTAATTAAAGTTTTTCTGTAAATTATATGAATTTTAATTAATTGTAATCAAACTCTTGAACAGTTACCTGCTGCTAATTAGTTCTAAAAAAGTCAAATTTTTCTCCACTTTTTCATTGTGCACATACCTATATAATTTCTAGTCAACCGCTTTTTCACTTCATCATGGCAAGTAATAACCGCTTTCTCTGACGAGGTTAAGATGATTATATAAAGGAACGGAAATATAGCAAACAATTATCAAGCACAAAAATATTGTGTGTAGACCTTGATGAAAAATTCTGCAGATCTTGGAGTTGCTAGTTCAGCCGCTGAAATTTAATGTTTCCGTCTTGGGCATTTTGATATCATCGACACTTTACATAAAACTTGCTTTGTAAACAGCAGGAGCATTAACCAGAAGATAAAAACTGTTGACGTTTGGACCCGGTAGCCAGACTGTTTGGAACTACAATGTACTAGGAGTATATAAAATATGATTACTTAGATAAGGCGAACAATAAGATTATTATGGCTGAATTTTTAACTTGACCACATTTGAACGATTTGCTGACTGCGCTCAGATAAAACTTCAGCACGTTCGTTGCGATAAGGTCGCGATAAGTTGACAGAATAGAAGAAAGACATTGTGATTAATTTGAAAATTCGATTGTTTCTAATTTGTTGGAAGTAAAGTGTAGTATTTGGGTCAACACTAATCTATTAGTAATTTATCTGAACAGAAATCCAGAAGATAGAGTTACCACTAATTGCTTAAATGTCTTCACAATTTATCTCCTTAAGTCTGCCAATTTACAGAATGCATTAACCCCTTTTAGAAAGCTAGAACCTTTACTGTGGTTAATTTACTTAGACTATAATTTGTAATAAGCAGTTTCACCTGGATGCATTCAATAAGTTTGCCATCCCCACTGCATCGTATAAGTCGTTAATGTACAGGCAGTATAACAAGAGGACTACCCAGCAAACATTATGAACCGAGATCGTAACGAAATTGAAGCGTAAAAGTCTAAAAGCGAAGGCAGACTTCGATATCGAATTTGATTTCGGTCTCTTCTCGGTTAGAGAATGAACAATTCTGTAATTCATTCTCGGTTAGCGAAAGCAAAAGGAATTCATTTCGCTTTTTCTGAGTTACCCACGCCAATGGCCGAACAGGCTGAGACGCACATTTGCAGATTTTACTCCTTCTTGGCGTGGGTTCGAATCCTGCACCGAACGTGGCAATTTATCTGGGTATCAGTGGTTAAGGCAATTTTACTGACAAGAACTGTACTTGAGGTGTAATCATTTCATAATCGCTCACTTGCCACATTTGTCAGGTTAAAATTTCCACATCCTCTCTTCCCTAATTTCCTTCCAAACTAAGCTGTGCTGTGTGCATCATCCCAGTAGCGAAGGGAAGTCATTACCCAACTGATTCCGCAAGTAATTCTTAGTAAGCAGAACTACTTCTGACTTAGATTACCACCTGTGTAAAGAATGCATTACTTTTACATGGAGATGTCATAGGCGGTAGTTAATTGCCTCCATTTTCCATTACTCAGAACTAGTTCAGTCATTGATTGATTGGAAGTAGTTATTCAAGAAATCACTGTTAACTGATTTTTGCTTTAATTACTCAGAACAACTTATTAACAATTACTGAAGCAATTCTACATGCATTACGAAGTAACAAACACTTCTAGGTTGAATTAATGTTAATAGAAAAAAGGCATTACATTTTTACAGCAATATCACAGTCGATAGTGTTTTACTTCACTTTTCCACTAGACACCCTCACTGCACAAGAACTCGTACGAGAATAATATAGTACCCCAGTAGCGAAGGGAAGTCATTACCCAATTGATTCCTCAAGTAATTCGTAGTGAGCAGAACTACTTCTGACATAGATTACCACCTGGGTAAAAAATGCATTACTTTTACATAGGGATGTCATAGGTGGTAATTAATTGCCTCTGTTTTCCATTGAGCAGAACTGATTCAGTCATTGATTTATTACCACCTGGGTAAAAAATGCATTACTTTTACATAGAGATGTCATAGGTGGTAATTAATTGCCTCTGTTTTCCATTGCCCAGAACTGGTTCAGTCATTGATTTATTGGAAGTAATTATTCAAAAAATCCCTATTAACTGATTTTTGCTTTAATTATTCAGAAAAACTTGTCCCATTAACAATTATTGAACCAATTTTGCAAGTATTATGAGGTAACAAGCACTTCTAGGTTGCATTAATGTCAATAGAAAAAAGACATTACATTTTTATAGCAATGTCACAGAGGATAGTGTTTTGCTTTACTTTTCCACTAGACACCCTCCCTCACTACAAAAGAACTCGAACGAAAATGACGTAGTTCGACGAGAAAACTCAAATTTTCACAGGAAAATACATGCTAAATCTCTTCTGAAAGAGACATGTCATTACATCATGCATTACCATTTTTAGAAGGTAATGAATTTCAGAACTAGTTATTTGTAGGGAAAACTTGATTGTAACCATTCTCGGAGAATTTGCTTGTATTACTGTGCCTATCTACAGACCTATATATTCGGTTTAGTTCCGTAATAACGAAGAATTCTGAAAGTGAAGAGAATCACTCGGCTGAATAGTTATGTGATTAATGAAGAGAACTCTTTTCCTGCTTTCAAAATCACTATTGAAACTGAATTGATGTTCCATTTGCACATTTTCGACAGTAATGTGAACGTAATGTATTAGGTCAAACTTTTCACATAAAGTTCCAATCTTTTAGGGTTCCGTACCCAAAGGGTGTCAACGGCACCCTATTACTAAGCCTCCGCTGTCCGTCTATCTGTCTGTCAGCGAGCTGTATCTCATGAACCGTAATAGGTAGACAGTTGAAATTTTCACAGAGTGTGTATTTCTGTTGTTGCTATAACAAAAAATAATAAAAATAAAATAAAATTAAAAATTAAAGGGGCCCCATACAAGAGTAAGAAATAATTGATTTCTTCTAGAAAATAAAGATCCATGCGGAGGATTAGATAAAAATACTGACGTAGGAAGAATCATTAAAGAAAAGTACAACTTAAAAAATACAACAGAATTTTTCCATGGAGATTTTGTGCATAACGCGGGGGTTGGGTAATCTCGCTAACTCGAATAGTTCTTGAAAAGATCTCGAAATTCCTTACCTCAAGAATTTCTTACTTAATTGAAGTATGGTTCAAATGTTTGCAGGGTAGCTGCGCATTCAAGACCTTTATGTGTATTAAACTTCCTACTGTATAATTTCTGCTACAGCCTAGAAAACTTAATAGAAACACTCATGCAAAAGACTATACCTGTATTTATTGTGTTGAATCGATCATCCTCCTTGTTACTGTTTGAATCTAACTTTCGAAGGATTTTAGCCACCCCAACCATTTGATCCATTTACAGGTTGCAGTCTCCTACAAATAAATAAAAAACTTTGAAATACAAAAAAACCTTTGAAAATATCTCACAAATTTTTATTACAATTTTCCAAAATATTCTCGATTAAGTGCTATCCGTTTTATGCCCTAAATCAAGCTTTCTTAGAATAGTCGAGCATTCTAACGGGTGTTCAAGCAAATTCCACAAAGTTCTAGTTGTAGTCTTGGAAAGAGGAAGATGTCACACGGAGATAAATTGTGGCTGTAAGAAGGATGGGGCAACTGTTGGATATTTGGGGCTTTTAAATAGTTTCGATTGAGTTCTGCTTTGTGGGGTGATGCATTGTCATGGTGTAAAAATAGTACCGGATTTACAGCATTTATCCCTCAAGCTGTTGAATGCGGTTGGCAAACACACTTCACCATACCACTTGCTATTAAAGGACTTTTGGCCTTCTAAAGAAATAATCGCTATATGGAGACTTCAAGTAAAGAAAGACACGACCAGTTTTTACAACATTTCGTCTGCGTTTCAACTTTCGTGGGACTCTTCGATTGGAAACAACCAAACTCTTGATTGTCGTTTTGTTTGCCGTTCTTAAATTTTTGAAGTATTCCTCTTCATCATTGGCGATGACAGTGCTAAAAGATGAGAAACCTACCGCGAACACAGTTTTCTGGGTTCCTGGCATGGAAATGTTCATATACAAACTCAAGAAAAAATTTCAACATTTAAAGTGGGAAGACCATCTAAAAATTGTTGTACGGTGTTGATGGGGCACGTTCCACGAATGCCGATGCAACACTACACTTACTCTTATTTAAACCAACCTTAAAATTATGCAAAATGATAGCTAAAAAATGCTCGCGTTCAAGTTCCATGGCTAAGAAATACCTGACTTGGACTGCAAAGTAATTTCAATTATGCACTTCGAATTAATTTTAATGGATGCTTATGAAATTCGACACACAAGATACCACAATACAATGTTGTCGCTATACATTTACTAAACTATCATGCATTTCTTATCGCACTCGTATCTTAATGCTTTCCTGGTAACCTCTGTATGGTTTCAACCTATTTATAAGGATGGTGTGAAAGGTTTTTGCAATAACATTAATAAATGGCCAACCCCTGCAATTATAATGTTAGTAAGATTGATAAATAAATAGGATGGCTGCATTTTTATACTTATATACTACTTTTTATACAAAACTTCTTCAAGTATGGAGAATAGAAGAACGTCATCCTAAATTCCTATCCATATCCAATCGACCTAAATTTATCCCTTTTTTATTGTTTTGGGAATTTTCGTTTTCATTGTTCATAGAAAAGGAGGCAGAATAGGGTCGGCCTCTATGCAGTTATCTCGAAAAGGAAATGAGGTAGGTGGATACATATGATATTCAAATTAAAGTGAAACCTATGTGGGATTCCAAATTATGCAAGAAAAGTGCAGCCAACTTTTGTCCGAAAGCTGTATGTTTGAAATTTGCTGACAGAAACTTTAACTTTTCCCCTCCTGCCAGATTTGCAAGTTTTCTGATCTTGCATTTTAGGATAAGTGAAACTGGCAGGGAAATGGCAGCTATAAGAATATATAATGATGTGTTTTGATCACATAATTATAATTAAATTATGTCTAAAGTAATGAATAACAAGAAACTTTCAAATGAGTGAAAAGGGATAACAGGGGCAATTAATGATGCCATCGGGGATGCAAAATACTACAGAAAACAGTCAGAAAAGCGTACGTTTGTAATCCTATTACGAAAATAAATTCCTCGTTTAACGTTTGCTGCCAGATTTTCAAACATACAAACCTACAATTGAATAGGAGGTTTTTTCGCTTTTAGTGAAGAAATTTTTGTTTTCATCTATCTTCCTAATCGTAAACAGCCTGTTTTAATTGATTTCAATGAATGTAATCCCTTTGATATGTTGTCGGGCATACTTCAATATTATTTTTTTTTAACGATACTACCATGTGATTTTCATTTACCATGTGCCTGCTGTGAACGATGTGAAAATGACTTCTGTTAGTAGTTTGTCAGATTGTCTTACATTATAAGACGACACTGATAAATCTGTCCATTGGTGTAGTGTAAGTGGACTTGAATTAATGCTACAAAGTGTAAGATGCATCTATTTTATCGATTTGTAAATGCCTGTTTGTATGCTACACGTCTGGGGATATGAAATGAAATAGATGAGATCTATAGCTTGATCGGAAGATATAGTAATTATAAATGACTGCATAATAGGTATTTTTATTTGTGTCCAGTTATATCTAAATCGTAAATTTTGGATTGGGAACCTTCCTTGTAATCTTCTTTCGTTCTCACAAGATTGCATCCACCCTAATATAATACTAATTTCTCTAAATTTATTTTCTCCGATGGTAAGTGTCTTTGTTTTAAACATGTAAGAAATCAAATTGTTTCCCAGCTCAACGAATCACGTTTTTTTTTAATTAAAAATGCAATTAAATTTTCGACCTTGTTACAAAGATATGAAAACTTCTTCTGAGCATTTGATTAAGAATTGACCTACAAGCCTCATATTAAACTCAGATCAGAATTTAATTAATTATTTGGACAGGGGCTTCAAAACTAAGTGTTTAATGATTATTGGTAAGGAGAATCTTTGAAATATCAACGTCGTCTGCTTTTTCGTGACTGTCGTTATCATTCCTTTGTTGGAATATCTAATCTAATTCGTTTTGTTGTAGAATGCTTACCAAGCGCAATATCGCAGCAGAAATTTGAGAAATGCGTTACTCAGGTAAGCCAAGAACTCCTTGTTGTATCCATTACCTGATAAATGAGAATGTAATGAATAGAAAACAGTCGAATGTGAAACTAACAGTAAATATCGCCCGTTAGCTTTGGTGCTTTTATTAGTCACTTTTGCAAACCAAGGGGATATGTTGACTCACATCCAACTATGTCAATTTTGAATGCTAAAAATTTGATTATTTTAACATATTTCCTATTAATTTCTAGTTTAGCAAAGAGATTTCCAGCTTACGTTATGCTTTTATATAAATATGAATTGCTCTCGGGTATTATTGTGCCATTGTACTCTTTTTATAGACGTAAAGTTAAATTTCATTTCATATATCATCTATTCTTTCTTCAATTAACTTTCTTTTCTATATTTCGTTAATTACACAGTAAATAAAGAAATATTTGATTACTTTCTCTCTAGTTACTTCTTCGATTCTTTGAGAATCCAAAAATAATCGATTCGGTAATCTATAAAATAACTAGTTTGTTGATTACACTTTCGCTTACTATCGTTTCCCTTTTCCTGATGAGATACCTCAAAAATTTTATATTTTCCTCTCCAGACATAAGCTATAGACTTTTTATTCTCAACTCAACTCCTTTCATTAATTGCATCTTCCTTTTCCCTGCTTTGTTTTTCCACTACACTTTAGCATTATAGAGCATCACTAAGCTTTGATTTCATCATGAAAAGCAATTTTGATTTTTTTTGATTCCTTGCAAAACGGAAGTGATAAGAACATATTTTATATTTATATTCTAGACATTTAAAAATCACTCCTTCGCATCAGTTCATTAAACCGCTCTTGTTATTCGGTCACTTCGTCATCTGCTCTTTAAAATTATAACACTCAACCTGCGGAACCCTCTGGTGAATGAACCATGTTCATGGTTGATCGATCTCTGTAACATGGACTGATAGGCTTTAAATTTAACAATTAAACGATAATTAGTTCTCTGTGTTAAGAAGATAATAAATTTAGTTTACAATATTAAGATGAGCTCAGTGGAAAATCGATTCCCATGAGCGGTATTGAATCAAAACAATCTTCCACAGATTGCAGCTATATTTACTATTTTTTGAAATAGTACAATCGCAATAGTTTTCTACGTATTTCTTACAGATGCTGTAAAAATTGTTCAAGTAATTCATGCGTACCTTTTCGTTCTGCTTCACACCTCATTTGGCAAACGTTTTTATTGAGCGAATGTAATATTTAATCTGAAGCGTAATGTAACTTTCAAAAATTAAATGGGCCGAAAAATAAAACCAGAAGCATAAAGAGCTTTTTTGTTATTACCTTTTAGTAACGTCGTTTAGAGTATATTGTGATTGGAAAGATAAATCATTGAAATTACGCGACGTCAACTTAATATCTTAAATAGCCCTTTTACCACATTACTTCGATTGTAATTCAGTTGTCTGCCTGCAAGATTTTATTGTTTAATTTAATAACTGACTACACATATGTTTATTTACTTTACGACTGCAACTGAATAAATTTCTAATCGAATGTTTACGTATATTTTTACGGACTTTTGTATGATATGTTATATTTGAGAATTAAATTCTTATCCCATAATCAGACTTAATTTAATGACATATTCTGGTTTGGAAAAATATGAGCTGTGTAATATGTAATTGTGTAATAAGGAGGTAAGCTCCAATAAGTTGAGGCAACCTGCACACAAGAGTATAATGGCAATTTTGATAGCTTCATTAGGATTTAATTAACAATCCTTTAGCGCATGTAACTGTCGGTTCCAAAGGATTCAAGAAGCGAGCGCAGAAATTCAGCCGGAAGAAATAAGTTAAAGTGTCTTTAAACTAGTGTCGCTAAAATCTCAAGATTACAAGTCTCACAGTTTATTTGCTCCCGGTCTCATTGAGTTTCATTTCACTCAAATTGGTATTAGTTTCCAAAATAATAAATTTTGTATTAGTTTACAAAATAAAAATTTGTCGCATTAGTAACTATTGTATATATATATATATTAATTACTTGCAGTCTTCTAAATTGTATTAAATTCACTATTAACTATAAATTAAAAATATTTTGGTACTTGTATTCCTTTAACTCTAACCACTGAGATGAAAAATATGGAGAAAGAATAAACGGAAAGAAATTAACCACATTCATTTACTGATTTTATTTTTCATAAAATTTTTTCCAAATAATCTTTTAAAGCATAAGATCTTTCCTTCTATGATTATTTAAATAGGTATCAGTTTTCTGAATTTGGTCCAATTGATGCAAGACAAAATCAATTCATTTTGGATTAAACTAGTGAAAATTTTTAATAGCAACACTAAAAACGTATGTATCAAAAAAGTAGCATGAATCAAAATAGTAAAATAGTTTGTTTGATTTAATAAAATAAGAACAGAATTAGTACTGAATTCATTACTGAAAAGTAGGAAATGACTAGCAAAGCATTTGATTACATTAATAAGAAGTCAAAAATTGCTTGAAAGCTGCAAATTTTGATTGATTATATCCAATTATATATTAGTTCGCTTTCGGTACTATACCAATTAAAATGCAATAAAATTCGTACTGTTTAATTTAGTTTCAATGGTCATACGTGCAAAGAAAAAATAAAGAATTGTAAGTTTATAAATGATTGTGTGTTATTTAAATAATTTTTGACAAATATATTGAATAGTTAAAACAATTTCAGTCTGCTAGAATAATCAACAAATGGAGAGCCTGTTTTTGTGATTATTGATTTATTTTTGTCCAAGACAAATATTAATCTTTGTTACATTAAAAACTGTGCTAACTCTACACAGATTAATATTAATTAATACAAAAATAATTTTCGAAAAAGCGACCGCTTCAATTAAAAAAAAGACAAGAAAAAGGACGAAAGAGGGATTCAAATAAAAACAACGAATATCTGCAAGGTAAGCAAACGAAGGCCTTCTATTTTTTCTGTAAAAAATATATTTTTAAATTGAGGACTAAAATATGCATATATTCCCAAATTCAGACGAAATATTCTTACCCAGCGATGATCGGGAGTGGTTATGGCATCATACTGAACCGTGGTCCTTCGTTAAAGCCAAATGGAAAGCAACAGCGAAGGATCGGTTAAAGTATATTCATCAAGCACCATAAAAATGTATAGAGAACTATTTAATGATGCACTTAAACCAAAGCATCACTTGCTTTTACATTATCCGAATATAATTAGTAAATCTGGATCTGTGAGGTTTCTGCGGTGTATGAGATTTGAGTCGAAAACCAAAGAAATAGTAAATTTTACGAATGTAACATCCTCCTCCTGCAATCAAGTTTTCATGCATTTTAATTTCAGAAATTGAGTTGAATAAAATGGTTTAATATATGAAATAAATAAAAATTAAAACAGCAAATTACTAACAATTAATTTAATATTATTTTACTTGAAAAAATTTGAAAAAAATTGGATTGACGCAAAACCAATATTTTATTTAATTAATTTATAATGTTATTGGATTGATTTTTATTTCCATGTATCTTTTTCTCTATCGCTCTTAAATTTCCCATTACAGACAATGCATGGAAAATAGACGGTGCTATATAAAGTATAGCTGTCTTTTGCATCCTTGAGAACGCACCAAGATTTGAACTCAAATTCTCTGTTAAAATATATTGTCGGAGACAAAAAAAAATACTTTTAGAACATTTTCAACTACTTTCTAAACGAACTACTCATTTGTGGGCCGAAAATCTTATAATAAGGGTTGAATTTTTCTTTACGCATGGTTAAGGTAAACCTAAATGTGGTGGTATTCTTGAGACGACAATGCTTTCTCCATATTTTTATCTCAATGACTCTAACTCTAAGTCCATTTGCAACATATGTCCTATAATCCTTAATGGGTCGATGAAGCCAGCGATTTTCACTAATATTCTTTTAATTCGAAAACATTCAGTCACATAAAATGGCATTTAATTCGATTTTAAATTCAATCGAACAGAGTTTTGCCTAACTTTAGGTCAAAACATTTTTGTACTACCTTTTGCTTTTAAAAAAAGCGCCTATCTTATAAGATTATGCCACAAAAAAATGGATTTGGAATGTTTTCCGGATGAACATGAATTTTACTGAACATCTGAAATATAAACAACTTTTCAAACAGCTGATTCGGGTTTTACTAATTATTATATATAACCGAAGACACGTAAAAAACTATTCAAATCTCGGAATATATCCAAGTTCTTATTTTACCTATGACTTTTACTGGTCACTATAACTGCGGCCTAAGTCTATTTCAGATGGAGGGTACAGCTATGCACCCTCTTCACTTCTGAAAATTTCTTGAGAAGGTCTACGGCAGATTGAACATCAAGATTCCCTTCTATATTGCCAGACTATATTGTGTAGAGTTTTTCATATTCTGACCTAAATCCTTAAAGTTTCTCTTCAAAATAATCTTGGGTATCGACTTCAAAAATTTCTTGAAGACAACTTGTATCGAACATCCTCTCCATATATTTATCTCAGTGATGCACTAACAAATGTTATTCAGTGTAGTGATGATAGTTCGTATTTCAAAACATTGACGTCATCTTAGTTGGGCTTATTGCTGCAACAGACACTCTTAACTCGTTGTAATCATCTCGTAAACCTTTCGACTGTTCAGACCAATATTGGGTCGATCAAAATCCGGTTTCTTTTCCAGGTGAATTGTTGATTATTACAAGTAATACAAAGATGATAGTATCTATATCTATATTTAGATAGAACTGGAATGAAACAGGCATAAGTTTCTGTTTACGCACCATAGGAAAGTCTGTAATAGAGCTTTTCTTGCTATCTATAAAAGTACGGTGGCTAAACCAGTACTGGTGGTATCTAAACTGCTTAGTCTAATAGAAAGTAGTTTATAGATATTCAAATCATAGTAAAAGTCTGGAGTAATATGATCTTGTCTGATGCTTCAAAAATTGAAGAAAATGCCTTCTTTTCCGCAATGCATGTCTTCAAGAATTAAAAATAACAATTAAACGAATGACAGTGCAAATAAGAATGCATAGTATTAACTGCGATTAAAATTCTCTACACAACTCTATAGCAAGTTAGTTGGATACTTCATCTACCGACTCAGCAATAGTCAGCTAAACGTCACTCTGTTTGTTTACAGTCCATTTTAAGTTGACTATGACCATGCTGAACTGAGTCATGGGCGGTATATTGTGCTGGTAAAGTTTTCACAGTCGCCGGAATCGTGTTGGAAGCTGCTGAACTCTTACATGACTTAAAGAACTACATGAAACCGTCAAGCGATTCAGTTAATCGTGTTCGGTGATCGCGGTCGGACTTGATCATTTCTTGGCTATAGAGCGATTCGAAAGGTGCGAAAGTCGGTCTTAATTACATTGTGCATATTCAAAAAATTTAGTCACTATTGGATATCGTTACGTGATTTTAATTTCGGTCCTATACTGTGCGTAAGTTTGAGTTTTTATAGTTAAGTTTAAAAGTTTTTGTAAATAGCTCAAAATGTTGTAAAAGTTTTGTTACTTCCTGGGATACAGATAAAATTCCTTCTCTATATCTAATTAAAGCGGGTTGTGAAGAGTGGAAGATAAAAGTACTGTATACTTTTTAAATATGAGCAGTATTTCCGCTCGGTATATTCATTACAACATTTTGGAGCTTATTATTTTGCTATTTTCCTCAACGTTGTAGTGATTTGCAAAAAAAAACATAAAACATAATTTCGTGAGTATTGTTCATTGCATGCTGCGTCACCTCTACTCTTTTCATTTTTGTGCACTTTGTCTGCCCAGACCACTAAATGAATTCAATCAGACCAGACTAGAAAGTTATAAAGTCATTCACATTGGTCTACTTTTTAGCAGTCCTACATACAAAATTGGGATCAGTTATCATTGGCATTTGTTATGGGGTGAACAATTTATGTAGAAATATCTAAATAGAAAATAGAATGCAGAATATTTAGACAACTTATCAGTATTCAATTCGTGCTAAATTTGTAACTAGGGTCAATAGGTCATCTCATTTTTGAAAATTAAATTTATTTGACCCCACTTTTAGGACAAAAACTGCAAGCGAAAGTAGAGGGATTTATCTTAAATGAAAAAAGAGGACAACTGTTTTAAATTAAATGAACTTTAAATTTCTTGGGGGTATTATGGTATTTTTTATAAAATGACATTTGTTTTCAATTTTACATGAAAACTCTGTGACATAAGTTCTTGAAGCGAATTATGGAAATAATTTAAAATACTATGCGTTGACCTTGTAAAGAGAAACTGTAGATAGGTATAAGAAATGGCTATTAAAAGAGTGCAGTAGAAACTGTTTATTTTCAACCTGGTTAAGAGAAAACATATCGTCCCACTTATGCCAGAGATAAATTTCGAAATTTTGGGAAATGGCATTTGAATGTTTACTATACCCTCATAATTCATCTGTTTTATTTTTCTGAAATGTTTTGTAATATATAGGAGGGTGGTATAGGGTCTCTTGATCGGGTAATTTTTGTATTACCCCCACACTGCCCCTAATCCGCAGAATTTCATGTTAGTGCACGTTTTTATTCATTTGGGAATAAACAGTTTAAAGGTACAAAATTTTCTCATAAAATTACAAAAATAATCACATCTGATATGATAAAATCTTGAATTAAACCGTGAATCGAAGTACGGTAGAATCATTGATCGCCCAATTACCATACCACAAAAAATTGGAACAAAACATTTTTTTACGAAAAAAAGTCTTTTCACTTCGAATTTTTATTACGTTCCGGATTCTCAACACAGACAAAATTTCATTTTTTTAGATTTTAGCATTCTATTCTAAAAAACTGTTTTTATAGTGAATGTTGCGAGTAATGTTAAAATAAAATAGTTATTTTTATGAATTTCATTTAAAAGAATATGTTGTAGCAATAAATGCTGTAGTGTTAAGCCGGATGGCAAAGGATTGGGCCATACATGGGCTAAATTAGTCGATGGAGGTAAGCAATAGTGAATTCACGCACCATCAGTAAGTGGACAGTATAAAAACGAGATAGGAGTAATAAAATGAATATATAAATAATAGTGGTCTGAATGAGCTATGGGAAAATAAAAAAATTATTTAGAAATTGGTCGAATATACTGTGCGAAATTTTAGCGATGAAGTCAAGCTCAGCCCACTATATTCGAATGGATAAGTTCAAGATAGAATGTAAAATGTAGATGAGAAGCACCAGCAAAATGTAGGGAGTGCGAACAGGACTTTTTATTTACAATTGTTACATACTTTCCTAATACATAATAAGCTAGCTCTGGGTGGACTGAATTCAAACCTGAAAAAATATAACCATAAATGGAACTGACCTTTCGCACTTGCAGCACGGTTTGCTACTATAAGCTGCGTCTTTTTTACTCTGATCTATATCTATTTCAGCATTCAGATTAAGAGAAATCTTAAAATTTCGCCAGTACTTAAAAGCACGCAAACTTCACGTTATGTCCTAACAAATTTCGATTTTGCTACTTGAAAATTGATATTTAAATAAAATAATATCAGAAATATCATAACATTAATAACACAGCTTTTAAAACTATCAAAATTTTTCTAAAAATATAATAAAATTTTCAATTCTGCTATTTGCAATCAATTTGCTACTTTTTTCGTACTTTGTTACATTTTTTGAAAACTTTTGCTAAAATTTTTGAAAGATTTTGCTGCATTTTTTTCAAGACCGCGGCAATCCAGGTTGAAGAATAGATCACAAAACCTGTCGATTTCACCGTTTAAATAAAAACTCCACTGCTGTTATGAATAATAACTTTTTTTCATTTCTCAATTAAAAAAATAATATACATATATTTCGGCCATTCTATAGAAAATGAAACCAAAATTTTAGCCCTTAAGAATTAATTGTAAGCTCCTTCAGCGATGTCAATTGAAAAAATGATCAGAATTGGGTAAAATTTTATGTTAAAAATTAAATGAACACTTTTTTTATTTCCAGAATTTATAAAAATAACAGCAACAAGTATTTATTGCGTTATTTTGATTAACCCAATTTTTACCTATCACAATGACTAACCAACTTAATTAAATATTACAATCTAATCGTTTTTCTGTTTAAGAACCGCGTCCACATTTGAAGTTTTGTAAATTTCTTCTATGTAAAAAGAAAAATTTTCGAATCCTATGTTTGAAAAACTCACAAAAAAGGAAATGTGCAGATCGATTCAGTGGCATAATATGAAAGTGTCTGGTCCCAATGACTGACGTTTTTCGCTACAATTTCTTTCTTCATTATTTTTTGTAATTATTATCACCATAGAAATTCATGGAAAACATATCATCTTTTCCTTTTCTTATGCCTTTTTCTTTTGCTTTGGTTCTTTTAAACTTTCTTTTGTCTAGCCAACTTTAACTTTGAGTTTTAGTCCTCTTTTCCATTTTTTAATTTCTAAACTAACTTTTCTTTTAAGTAAAAAAGTACAGGTCTGATTTGACCGACAGTTTAACAAGAAGAAAACTTACTTTCGGCTTATATTTTTTAGCTCTATCATTCCTATAATCTATGTATCACTATCACTCGCTACATATATTTCGTAGATAATCAAGAAATTTCATGTGAATCGTGCGTGCGCAGAGAACTTTTCGATTTACTGTTCCTTTTATTGAATTTGTTCGTTAAAATTAAAATACAATAAAAGACTCCTAACCTTGAAAGCTTCTTAACGTATTGGATGGATGAGATAGCTCTTTTTGTCAATACCTGGTCTATTACTACAAATTGCAAAAAAATTGCAGAAAATCATCTTCATAGTCATCCACGTAGCATCGTTTCTATCTAATCTTCTCCAAAAAAGTAGTGAATCACAAAATGTGAAAAAACTTGACCATAAAAGCTTTCGTTCTTTGAAATGGCATTGAGACACTAAATACTGCAAATGAGAGAAACATTGACTAGTTTCTTGTCTTTTTCTATGAGAATGTGTTAACTGTGAAATATTCTAAAGAAACCTATTTTTATGATTTTATTTGGCTCACCCTTCTCCTTTGATAAACTATGGAGAAAGTATTTATATTTTCGTATTAGGCAGAATAAATATACTTTGAAAAATTCTTATTCTTGTATTTTTGTAGTTTTTTTGCCAGAATAAATTTTACGCTTTGCGATACTAAGGCAAAGGTTTTTTCAACCGCGATTATTTTTTCTATTTATTATTTCCTCTGTTCTGCCCTTACTGTCATAAACCATAAACTCACCCAGACCCAACGCAAAACTTTTGAAAAAAGTTTACATTTCCGGTTATGAAAAATAAAACTTTCATGTGGCAGCCCTCTGAAGGAGTTGGTCGGTGGTTAATTCTCTGCCAAGAAATATTCTGGATTTTAAAATACTTTTGTGCCGAATTTTATCCATCTACTCCGAAGCGTTCTCGTTTTAGAAGGAAAATATCGATTTTTTATTAGACATAGCTGGAGGTTTCATATGGCTGGCAACCCTATGAGGGAGTTGTTCAAATTAGCCGATTTACGATCTTGATCTTTTATTTTTAATAAAGTATCTGTGTACCAAATTTCAAGACTCTAGCTTAAGGCGTTATTGAGATAACTAGCGGACAGACAGACAGACGGAATCTATTAAACGATTGCTATGTCTTCCTCTCACTTTAAAGTTATTTATTCCGTGAAAATCTTAAATGTTTTCAAATACCTATTTTTGACGTTGATCATCTTAATATGTTTTCCTTAGACAGATTCACTTTTAATTTACAAATAAATTCAAGATCTCGTGAACATGGAATATTCTTTCGGTACTGCAGTAAGAACTGCAGATTCAGTTGCCTTAGCGTGCCACCAAGAATCTTCCAGATTGTTTCTTAAAATGATTTTAATACTTTTATGGTGCAAAGCCAGACTATTACCATTCACGCAATTTAAATGGGTCCACAATATTTTTAAATAGAAGAAAGTGACAATTTTACCTCATGTTTGGTACGTTTCATGCTTCCAGCAAATATTACTGTCGACCGGTGTCAATGGCCTAATAAAAAAATCATAAACGAACTCATAACAAATTAATTAAACCAGGTCTAAGGTTACATAAGAATTGTAGTCATGTGTGATGAATGTATTAATTTTATAAAGCGTAATCGTAAAAACAACACTGTAGAATTTTCTGCGAAATCATCAAACAGTTTTTAAATGCCACAGCCGGGATCTTGCCAATAGAGAGGAAATTATGCAACCATTGAGAGATTGTTGGGGTCGTGGATTTAGCCCTTCGAATCTTCGATGTTAACTTTGCAGAATTTTATTTGCTCGTACTCAAATCTCTGCATAATAAATAAATGATTTGTGATCGATAGTTAGATACTGTGTGTGGTAATACGAATGCGAAATGCGAGGATAGATAGCTATTATATAATAAAACCAGCTTTAAGCAGCGGATTATGGATGAAGTTATATCGCAGCTCTATACTTTCAAATCTGAACGATTTTATAAGTTTTAGCAACTATATTTGACTCTGGTGTAAACCGTTTAACGAAGTGACCTGCATTCATACATCTAGTTTTGGAGAAAGTCTTTCTAGCATTTTGTGACTCTCATTTAAAGGATTACTGGACACGCGAATAGATACCATGTGGGTCCATAAATTATAACACTGCAAATTTCCCATCAATTTCTCAACAATTTGCTGGAAATAGCTGAAGTCTTAATCTGACACTGACTGAAAGTTGTTTTGCAATGCAATCTTAAATTTTAATGGACAAACTTCTAAATCTTCCGGTACTTTTACCTGTCTGTCTTTGTTTTGAACCGTTGCTGTCCTCTACTAACAAGTTTCAAATTTTCTAGATGCTGTATTAATTTCTGTGATCTGCTCAAATGATGGCATCTGCACGAGTATAAACTTCTCATATCTATTTAGAGCTTGTCTTACCTGTAAAGATTAATCAAGTCTGCAAAGTTGTATTCAATAAAATAAAATACGTTTATTTTTTGATACAGAACTTCTGCATCAAAAATAACTTCGATAAATTGAATTTTGAAGGTTGTATGTTCCGGTTTTAATGGATACTTAATTTTTGCACGTTTTAAATATCGAAATGTAACATAGAGTTTTTTGCCTAAAGGGGGAACAAGATGGTGACGACCAAAAAAAAGTTGATTTTCGGGGTTTCTTTTTTACTTATACATGAATATTGCTAATAGGGGGTTGAAAAGAGCATACTTTGAGTTATTTTTATGAATTTTTTCATTCCAAAATTTTTAGTTTATAATAGCGTGACAGATGTCGCTACATGGCGCTTCACGAAGAACACTCGTTCCTAGTTTTCCATGTTTAACTTTTTTTATAGTGGTCTGAAAAACAAAAACAAAACGCTCTTTGAAAGCTTATTGGTGTAGCTTAAGTTAAGCGTACCCGATTAAAAAAAAAAACAAATCGCCAATTGATTGAAAAGAGTTTAGAATCAAGGGTAGGACATTTTTTGTAAATGTTTATATTGAAGTTTTTAAAAAATGTATTATAATTATATTGAATAACCGTATGTTAATATATGACAGGAAGTTGTATTTTATCTTTTCAATTTCTTATTGTATTCATAATGATTTCCCTTTTTTTAAATTTTAAATCATGAACGTAATTGTAATTTTATTCTTATGACATCATTATTCACCTCTAAAAATACCCAAATTTGATGTCTTTTCGTGGACAGTTGACTATCAATTTACCGCGGTAATTTTTTTCACACTTGTGAAGTAATAAAGGCGTCGATTTACCAATGTCATTAAAACCGAAAGCGAAATTACATAATAGTCTGTCGAAGCGCTTCGTCCGAAATCAGCCAACATTATTGTGCTTGCCTTCAAAACGCAAATATTGTATTAGTACGTTGGCGGTGTCATGAACAGTGAAAAATTTAGCCTACAATTAACAAACTGCTGGCGCTAATAAAGGGCACACAAGTGGATTTAATTTAAAGCACTTTTAAAAATTAAGGCAAACGATACGTTTCTGGCAATTATAGAAAGCAGTTGTTTACCATGAAATTTAGGTATACAAACAGAAATAAACAAACTAAATGTAAAATTTCATCTAATTTTTAGTAGATGAAGTGGACATGTAAAATCTATTGAATGAGATGAGGGGAAAATATAATAAAGACTCGCGATTTATTTGAATTGTAACATTATGAACTCGTCAAGATAATTCTTTTAACTACAATTAAATTGACCCAATTATTACTAATCAAAGAGATGTGCTATCGCTTTGCTCTATTTGATTTCGTGACTATCTTCATGCAACTAATAATACTGTGATTGATGCAAAGTCCCCTTTGCATTTACTCAACCTCAATTTCCTATGAAAAATATTGCAATTGAGAGATAGATATTGACACCAATAGCAAAGGTTCTTGCTATTCTCAGATAAGTGAATGGTAATTAGCCAATTGCTATATGAACTAATGCATCTAAAAATATAAATTGTTCTACTTTTGATGTTAAGTTTAAAGTGCTAACACCGCTCAGCGCAGGTAAGCACTTCGCTGGAATAAATTACCCAAAACAGTTACAAAGTTACAACTTCAATACCCAAGGCTCTGTATTTTCTGCCACTGTCTTTCTGCTCTTTATTAATGACCTCTTATCTCCATATGATGCGAAATGTTTCCCTAACACTCACTCTACCTTTTGAATTAGATTTCTAAGGGTTGATTATTGTATATTTGTCTAATTGGTAGGTGAAAATTTGCTGGCTAGAGCGCGTTCTATAAAATGTGTATATATAATCGATTTAGAAAATTCGAATGCAAATTTGACCCTTGGCGCTTTGTTATAGGTCTAAATTTCCATCACCTGCTGCGCACAAAGTCCGAAGCTATACCATTGATGTGAAAATGTACGTCATTAGGTAGCGATTCCAGGGTATCTTTTTTTTATATATAGTCCTCATTTGAGTTCTTCAAAGAGATACATTCGGTATTTTTGTACTTGAAAGGTCCTTTTTACCTCTTAAGGTAGAGAGTGGCTATATCCATAATTCCTTTATTTACATGTGTTAGTGTGATGCAGCGCTTGAAATAGATATAATTTCTGAGTCAAAATTCCTTCCCTCTACCCTCCTGCCTTGTCAGGTCATGACAACAAAGTGTGGGAAGGCCCAATAATATTCAACCCTCACCGAGCCTTGCCATTGATGTATCAAATTCAGGGATGGTGGTAGTTTACTTGTGTTTTAACACATTTATTCATATATATACATTTCTAAACCATTATAAAAATGGTATAAATAACAGTTCAAACAGAATTCTAAATTATAAAATTTGTCAGGCCCATATCTGCATCTGCCGGTTATTAGAAAAATTCCGTGTGTGTTTCTCTCTATCAGGTAGCCAAAAATGCTCAAGCCGGATAAAAATCGCCAACAACTTTTCTTTAATTTATTGATGAAGTAAAAGTTTGGCCCACTGGTTAGATATTCCTGCTTTGCATTAAAAATATTTCAACCATTATTCAGCCAAAGTTGGTTGAACCTGCACAAAGGTCAAAGATTAAGTCTGAAACAATTTTCTCCAAAAACTCTTTAAAAGTTCAAGATAATAATTTATGCCAAGGTATCTGCTTGCAGTTAAAGATCAATGAAAGTAACTTTTTCCAGGTTTTTTTTACTGTTGTGACAAATCTTTTAAGTCAGTTGGGTCATATGGATTTTCCAAAAGATAATTATATACAATTGAAAGCTGTAGTAATTCGAGAAAACATAAATTTTGTTTTTAGGGAATATAAAAGAAAATTTCTCAATATTTTTTTCTTCGTAATTGGGTTGTTGTCCAATTGTTGAAAGGGAAATTAATCTCAAAATAACGAAATACAGTGGTTAATATTAAAAAGTTCTTTTTGACTTGTAACAACTTGTTGTATTTGTAATTCTTGTCCATGGACAAGAATTACAAAACAGTTCTTTCTTTACAAAGCCTACTTCCTATCTTCTTGTTTTCAGGTAACATTCGATTCCTTGTGTATAATAGAAAAAACCTACCACACTATGGCTTTTATTACATCTTATATAGGGTGTCCCACGTCTACCGCATTTGCTTATCACCACAAGTTTTTCCATATACCACAGAATACGTAAGAAACATTTTTCCAATGAATGCATACCCTTCGGGAAAAATGAGTTTTTACGTTACCGGTATGAAGTCATGAAAAGCGTTACTTCTTCAAAAAATATTAATGTGTGACTGTATTTTGCAGTAGAAGGCTCATTAAAAATAAAACAGCATATGCAATTTTTTGTTAAATTATTAATCCTTATTAGTAAATTGTGCGTGATGTTACCATTCAAACGATGCTACATACAAAGCTCAAAGCTTTTCTCAAAAAGTATGAATTTATTGAAAAAATGTTTCGTTTCTTATATATTTTGTAGTTAGACGCGGAGGTATTACGAGCCACTGAGTTGCCTACTGAAGCACCGGCGTTAATCTATGTATCCTGGACATAAAACCAGTGTGCGAATTACCGCCATGCCAGTGATATCGGGGATTCCCCTCCCTGCTAATGTTAATTTCACACTCTGTACACTCAAAATTTAATCCCCCAGTGGGGATGACATTTCCCTCTCTGCATTTGTATATTTTTTACAAATCACGACTGCTTGACCTTTAAATTAGAAATTTTCGAACAGTAGTAACCTCACTACTGAACTGGCTTCGCGCAGAAAGTCATAATGCTTTGGATGAAACTTTTGTTACTTCAGATTCTAATTTCTTCTTCTTCTTTGATTTCCCGTATTTGTGTCAGCAGTCACATTACCCGAACTACTAAGGAAGGCTTTTGGTATCTAATATCTCCCCGGCTCTATGTCGATAATTCGTGCCCGCCCAAAAAAGTAGAACAATATTAAAAATTTCATCTGTAATGTAAAAATTGATGAAGAATTTATTATCAACGCTGATAAAAACACTGATAAATGTCGAAAATTTCCTTTAAAGCTCTTAAATAAGTTAAAAAGTGACCACACATTTATTCCATTTTCTTATAATATCTTCTTAAAATTGAAGAAAAGTTTCTTCAGATAGACAAAACTCAGCAGGGAGAAAAAGTTTACTTTCTTTCTGAAATATTTTTTTTGTTTCTTATTTTGCAAAATAAAACATGAATTATTCGACGAATGAATAAACATTGTTGATGCGTTTACAGTTTGTTCTCAATTAAAAGTCTATTTTCTGATTTCCTTATCGCCTTGTGCTCTCTGCTGAAGACATGTATTGTATGAATGCAAAGAAATGGAAATAATATAAAATAAAATTTATTGCTATTGCATCGTAGATATCTTTGGAAGATAGTCAATTACTAAAACTTATTGAAAATTGGTTCAAAGTTGAACTCTGAACTCAGCTTGCATTTCTTCTATTTAACGTAACGTCTTTTAATTAATAAAGAGATGTTCGATTACAATTATCTGGAGGCGACAAACGCACACATCAAGAAGTAATAAACTTATCTCATTGTTTCTGATAGCATAAAATTAAGTCACGCTTTCGAGTTAGATGTCCGTGAAGTAACAATCAATTCTATCTTTAGACATTTTTTTATGTTTACTATCTCAATACCACTCTTTACATTTTATCAATTTGATTACATTAGTTTTTTTTTGTTGCTACAAAAATTGTTTTGAACAAATTAAACTTGACCCGTTCAGGTGCTGTTGATCTATAGCTTTTTTTTTAAAGTAAGTTAATCACTCATAATTTCTTCGTTTTTTCCTCGATATATAGAGATTAGACGGGCTTTTCTGGCAATTTTAAAACTGCGAATATCTTATGAATATGATGAAAATAAAAATGAACTGAATTTACATTGTTTGCTTTTCTAATATCGAATACTTAATTATAACTATCCAAGTATATAAGAGGTGTAAAAGACCGCTCTAAAGCTCACTTACGACAATCAAACCCTTTGCTGTTTTTAAATAAGAATTCATTGCACACATTCTGAGCTGATCTGAGCTTATGACTCTGAGGAATCGATGTTTATAGTAATCCATTATGTGTTGCAAGATTCCAGTCGTTAATCATACAGACATACAGCACAAAGTTATTTTTTGTCACCGCCGTTGAAGACCTACTCGAGCAACAGTCATTTTCAAGATACCACTGCTCCCAATGAAAACTCTTTGACCAGTCCTTGAAGATTGTATATAATGTTAAAGATTCATTCATGAACAGAATCCTGTTCATATTTTCACGCTCTAAAGATATTCAAAAATAGACCATGAAAAGTGTTTAATTTCTACCAGGATTTTTCCTAAAATAATTTAAAGAAATTCGATTTGATGAGTGTTTCCTAAAAATAATGGTTTCAAAAATTCTAGAAAATTAGACAATTTCAGGGTACCTATATCTAAACTAGAGTAAAATCATTTCGAATTTTCTGTGTTTTTAAGTCGAGATTTCTTTCTAACTCTTATTAGAGCATATAATTTTGTTAAATTAGATTTGTGACGGAACCAACCGAGAAACGTTTGCGTGGGAATTAAAATTTTTCTAAAGTTACTAAAAGATGCTCAATTTTCCACTTTAATTATTTCTGTGACATTGAAAATAGTATTAAATCACTAGGGCACTCGTATCATAACTTAGACAATACCGTGGGAGAAAAATTTCACATCAATGGAATCCTACACATCATCACTTGTGTATTTTGGAAACAATGAAAGCCCAGATGTTACCATTTATGTTTGTAATATTTACGTTTATGGAAAACTTTCGTAAAATTTTAAATTACAACAATATCATGATTTTTCAGTAGGTGCTAATCAAGGTCTGTGTTTACTGGGAACTTTCTTATTACAAAATTCACCTGAGGTCAAAGTAAATCGATGAATTTCAGGGCTGTAGCAAATCGTAAAAGTTACTCAATTATTTAAATTCACTTCCTTTTGGAATTGTTAAGAAACTTAATCTGGGAAAATAGAATCGGTAGGCAGATCAAGTTCAAAAAATGTGGAAACTATAATAATTGTGTTGAAAAAATGCATTTAATTATATTTCAGATCCCATCAAGTTAAAAGTATAAATTTTTCTCGAGATATTGAGAATAAAATCTAAGTAACAGACGGATGTATATGGTGGCATTTATTGTAATATGAGATTTCATTTTCATAGAGAAATTTTTGATTGCTAATGAAACCCTTGACTTGGTATGCATTCGGTGATAAGGTCAAAAGCAAGTTGTTTATTGTAATGATGCACTTTATAAGTAGAAGACAAAGTATCAGATAATATCTCCTAAATACACCTAAGGCAAGTCTACAGATATTTCCTCCTCTGTTGGCGTGGGTTCAAATCTTGCACATGGCGCGGCGGTATCTGATCTCTGGATACCAGTGGTTGAGGCAATTCTACTGACGAGAATTGTACTTTCAAAGCCACTGGGATGTTGCACAGTAGTTTCATGCCAATTATTGTGGCTCACTTGCAACATTTGTCAGGTTAAAATTTCCCAATCCCTCTTCTGTAATTCCGCTCCGTCTAAGCTGTACTGTATGCATCATAGGGATGTCCCCTGAGCTTAGGAAATACCCTAAAAAGATGTATGTGGGACAAAACTGAAACCGCAGGCCGAATGTGTGTACGTTTTTATATAAATCGGGTGACTTTGTGCATTTACAAGAAGAGGTCTTCAGAAGTTCGATTTGTTTTAAAACTTTGGTATGCTATAGGGAACTGAAAAATAGGAGACACCTCTTTTTTGTTATCTATTGTTAAAAGATTTAAAAGTTGAAACAGGTATTAAATCCACTAAAGGAACAAAACTTACCTGACCGCGCTCTATGTTGTGAGTTTTCAAAATTCAAACTGCATTTGATAGAAGGCACTCTATCCTATAAAGAAGTCAAAATCACTTGTTCTTCGCGGTGCTTGTAAGACCAAGTAATTATCTAACTATTAGTAATATTTGTAATAGTATTTTGCTAACTTGTTTCAAGGGAAGGACAACTGGTTGTCCGTAAGGAATTGCCATTCTTCCTTATCACTTTTACATTAAGGTAAGGAAAACTCCCATCACTTTCAATTTTAACAGTATATTCTCTTATAGTATTCATTCAACAAATTCAAAGTGACGTACATGTGTTCCGGTGGAACAAGTGCAAACAAATTGTTCGCAGGAGAGAAAGTACTCCCCATTGATAGGACGAACGTTTTTTACACTATGAGTCGTTGTGAACAAAAAAGTTACTATCATAAGTACATAATTTTATGATATTCAAAAAAAAAACATTTTTTCTGATATCAGCCTATCTTTAAACTCAGACTGACAAGGCAAAATTACTAATTGAAACGTCATTATTAATCCAGATTGACCAAAAAGCCCGCTGATTTCGGAAGACCGTGAGGTATTAGTCAGAACAGGAGATAAACGTTTTTATCCAAAGTTTAAATTGTATAAATAGTTTGGCTAATGTGTTGTACCTCTGAAGAAAAGTCGAGCTTTTGGCAGGAAGAGCATTTTCTTCATCGTTATTTATATGGCCCAATATTGTTTTATGTCTAATTAATCTCTGGTGTAACTCAACCTCAGTTGCAAATAACTGAAAAAAGCATTTTATTCTGTTTCCACATAATTTTTGACTGATTTTCTGAAATCGGTAATTATCTGACGAAATTTTTCCACTATCAGCTTCTGATAATAACCGAGTAGTACGGTTCAGTCGTTAAGAACAAATAAATTTTTCTGGGTGTAATAGTCTTCATTAATGTAATCCCTGGCTGCCTGGGGTAATCGAAATCCCATCAATTTATATTTGTTTGGACCGGTCAAGAAATTTACTTGGCGCTCAAGTGAAAATTTTTGTGAGCATTATGAAAGATTCATGCCGCACAGCAAGATGTGGTAATTAATGCTATTGTTATATTGCATTACATTTACTATTGTAGTATTGTGTGTGTTGTAATATTTCTGTTTTCGTAGTTTTAAATCTGTATACATGTTCACACTTTCAATCAATTTTGGATGAGGATAAAAAAACATCTTTTCGTCTGTTTTGTAACCTACTGTATTTAAGGCATCCAAAAGTCTCTGCAAGTGATACTGACCATGTAGATGTGTACCTGTAGGTCTAATGTGGCAGTTAAGATATTTATTCAGGTTAATATGATTTATCTCACAAGCTTCTTTCCGTTTTGGTGTCACAAAATGACCATAAAACACTGTTTGGTAACGAACAATTTAATTTAGCATGCCAGTTGTTTCTTTTATGATTTGAATTGCATCCGTAGTTTTATTATGTAATTCTATAAAATTACGTTTTAATCCAACAGTCTTAAACTTCCTTCAAAGGTAAAAAGTATAATTGCATTCATTAATAGGTTTTGATATTAATCCGCTCACCGAGGGATTCGAGTGAACGGACCAAAATTTAATTTATTAAAGAAAAAAAACTATTGGCTTTTTACATTTTCTAGTGTCAACTCCCATTTTTCCATTTTAATTTTATTGTGAAATATCATATAGAGGCTGGTAATGGATATGTTTCAAAACTGGAGAAATATCTCTTTTATTACCCGGCAAGTCATGAATGTATTCTGAATGCATTCTGTATACATTACAGTAACGGTTACAATATACAATACTGAATATGAAATACTGAATGCATTACTTTGCAATGTCCGCAGATGTAATATATTACATGTACATAATGCATTAATAATCCATACCGAATTAATTACATGTATCGATACTTGTAATGCATTTGTAATTTTATATTACTAGGAAGGCAAAGAACTGGGCTTTAATTACTTAGAAAATAATTTTGCCGTAGAATGGATAGTTTAGGCACAATCAAGTCATGAACAAAAAGTTTTATCGTGTGGTCCATAAGAATCAATTCAATCAATTCAATTTGAATAAATTAGAGGGCCATACCTTCACGTAGAGAATTTCTGCCTCATGGCTTGTAAAGTATATATCCCAGGGGGTTTTGGTCGGGGGCATTTAAATCTGTTTGTTTATAATGCGCAAGAATATTGCAAATTTGAGACTAATATGTTAATTTTGAATTCCTTGGTAAAATCCGTAACAATTTTTCGGATCTCTATATCAGACACATACCACGTAAACACAATTCGGTATTAACGATTATTATTAATATACGATCTGTAAGCTTGCAAATAAGCTCCTTTTGAGGTTAAATTCTAAAAGAAATTACACTATTCGGATTATCCGCAGCTAATTTGACAAAATTTCTCGACTACACTCACACATTCTTAACTGACTACTTCACTACTTGTTTATTACTCTCTCGGAGGTTTTGCCAGAATTTGAATTTCGAATTAAGTGTTGGTAGATTTAGAAAATCAGAAAGATATTTTATGTTTCTTTTCTCTTCTGCATTATAACACCCATCGTCAAAGCAGACCTTTTGATTTCTGTAGTGTTAGTATCTGATGCTCTTACGAAAAGACTTCGTCACAATGGTTTCAATATTATTTAATATACGTTTATGACTGAGTCGGTCAGCAATCGTATGTTAGCCTTAAGAGTTTGCTGACAGATGTTAATACCCATTGATCTTTTAACCCTTTAGCTACTGCAAGGCTGGCCTAGCTGGCTGGAATTAATCTATACATTTAGTTGTATTTGCGATAATGTAAAGTTGGTCTAATTTATAAACAAACGAACAAACGAATGCACATCGAAATAAATAAACAAATTTCCATCCACATTGCCTCTGCTACTTGTTCAGCATAGTAAAGCCACCTTAGTGAGCCAAAAAAATGGCGCTTAGTATCTAAATGGTTAATTTTGCTGTATGGGAGACTAATTGTTGGCAACATTACCACGGCAAGCTGATCTGTATCGCAATTTGCTTCTTTGTAAGATCTCGTCTTGGAAATGTTGAAGGAATGTCTTCTAAAGTCGTAGCATGGTTGATCTTCCTTCTAAGTACACTGAAAAAAATTATGAGCTCAGAGCTTTTAATTTTGTGTGCATTTTCGGGACAGCAACAGCAAAGTGATCCTTGGAATCATAGAGAATACCCTTGGAATCATAGAGAATACTTAACAGCTATTTATTGTTCTACTAAAAGCAATTGTTGTAAACCCAAAAATAACAATTTATATCACCAAAAGTCACAATTATCGGGTCATAGCCCGTGAGCATACTACACATTGCTTTTTCTTTCAGTGTAGCCCTTGAGAATTTTACGATAACGAAAGTATTCGTAAATTCTGCAAACAACTATGCCATTGGAATCGATGATATATGCTACTCAGTTTTTGTTAGTGGTCTTATGGTTTCTGTCCAATCTCACAGTTAGCCGAAAATCCACCCTCTCATAAAAAGCATCCTTATATTTCTCGCTCTGCTTCTCTATGGACGTTTCTTCTTTGCTCTCCTATCTCTACTGAATGCCTTGGCAGGTTTATTATTGCTATTCCATCGCTGTGAAATGTCTTATTAGATGACTGGCAATGGCTTTGAGGCTTTTAAGGATTACAAAAGTTCACATAGGCGACAGGAAGAAAATACATTCAAAAATGAACAGAAACGAAAAATTTTTCCATTCACTTAGCTTTATTTTTCGTTTGCCTTCACTTCAGCAAAGAACTTAATCAATATTGACTCCGAACAACTTGTAAATTATCTTTGGTGTAAAGGAAACCCCTTAGCTCCTTGAGCTAACCCCTTAAATATCTTGTTAAACTCTGAAGTGACCAGTTTTTCTGTGGTTTATTAGCTTTAACTTGAAAGAGATTTTTGGAACCCCATCAAAGTCCTCTATAATAATAAAAATATGTGATAAGTAATCTTAATATTGTTTTTTTTTCAGATAATATCTTAAACGCATCACAATGACACTACAAATATCAACAAATGCTTGCCTTAAGTACGACGATCGGCAAATTCCGTACATTGACTTAGGTAATGGCTGTATTCGGCTTGAAAAAGAAGAGCCCACCGCAGAAGCAATAGAAAAGGCAAAACGCGAGCTCAGGGAATTACCAGAAATAGTAGAACCTGCCATTAAGGAACTGAGAGCACTCATTCAAAGTAAGTAAAAACGTGGATTATGTTTATGAGAACAGTGCGACACACGTAGGTAAGAAAATATCTGCATAAATGTGATTGCACTTGACACCTCGTTCAGATGTTGAAGGCCGTTAAGTTCTAGTCGTGGCAAATGGAATCATTTTTCTGATAACATGTGGTTTAATGCTTTTAGTAAAAGGTGAACAAGTGATAGGCGTCAAGAGCCAGATAGTTTAAACTTTTACTAAAAGGACGAAGATAAAATTCGTAGCTGGTAGAATTCAAGAAGTGCATACGATGACACATAGTTCTTTGCCTAGTCGGAAAAAGCTTTAACAATATTATAGCACATAATTCAAGATTTTATGAGTAGACTCGTCGTCCCTCGTAGTGGCCACTGATTTGTATGCATAGATTTGCTAGAAATTTTGTTTTCATTGGCCTCGACCATTGAAATTTACATTTCACAAAATTTTATTCTTCCTGAGATATTTCAACTTTACTCTTGAACTTGAGATTTTATGCACAATTGAACACAGATTTTAGATTAGATGAACTGCTTTGAAATTTCCTTGTTAAAAACACATAAAATATAAGATGACAAATGTTTCAATTTATATGGCAAAATAGAAGTGGGCATAAATTAAATACTTTCTTCGCTTTTATCTCCCGTAATTGACACCATTAACTTCAGAGGTACTAACTCCAACATTATTTTTTATTTCTCTCATCCTAAAATCTATCATTTTCAAAAGAGAAGAACGAATTTTTGTTAGTAATGGCCAGACATTTTCCATAGATTTTCTTTTAGTCGGCACCGCGATTCGTAGAACCTATTTGATCTGATATGAATGGTATGTTATTGAAATAATTTATCATTTAAATGTTATAATATTTTGTCGTACCACAAGTGTATTTCCTTGTTCGATACGAGATTGGCTGGTTGTCGAAGAATTGCCTAAGGTAAATTGTCTGTCCTTGATGCATGTTGAAATTTTGAATAACATTATCATTAATGATGGGAAAGTGCTACCGAACTACCATACACGTAACACCATACATTAGTAATAATAACAACATTCTTTTCTGCATGGTATAATTAAAAAGAAAAATTTAACTTAAACACGTTAGCGCGGAAACGGACAATGGACGCAACCGACGGAATTTTCTTTCCGTCACTCAAAACACAATAAAGCGGGCGAATGACGAGTGCATAATGAGTCAATAAGATACCTGGCGCGTTTAAAACTGTTAAAATCATTCAATCTGCAGGTATTTATACATTACAGTTTTATTCTTCGTAGTTGATACCCCTGATGCAGGCGGCGTACAAAATAAAATAAGACTTAGTTTTACAGCCGATCGTCTGCGCCCGCGTTATTATGTTGTAATTTCTTTTCCGTGCGTCCGTTTTCCGCTTCCGCACTATAAGAGATACCCAATGAATGGTAGAATGGAGTATGCCAATGAATTTCTTGGAGCGTCCTGATCACACTTCTGTTCTAGATCCCCTCTCCCTCCTCTTCCCAAATCACTCTTTCTTTCTAAAATCACACTTTCCACCTCAAATTTACGCTGTAGTTTTTCGTTTTTCAAAGGTATTGTAGTCATTTAAATGCTCATAAGTACTTTCAAGATTCAAAGAGGGGCACTTGTTAGGAAGAAAATATTTCATCTTTTCTAAAAATATCGAATATGTTACAATTCATGCAAAAATGTTTGAGTTATCGAACCTCAAACTCGAATTTTTGAAAAAATTTTAATAACATTTTGGTGTATCATACTTCATTCTGTATAGCTTTACACCAATGACATGACTTTTCTTATTTTAAAACGTGACCCGTTAATAGTCCTTTAAAACAAAGAAACAAACAGCTTAATATCTATTTTAGTTTAAATGTTATTAGCATTTTTATGTTAGGTGAAAAGTGCTTTCAACCTTGGGGACTTTTAATATAAGTGCTCTAGAAATTAATTTTTTTGTACTTTATTTCTTCTTTATAAAGTTTTTTTGTTTTTGAAATGTTATGGGAGTTCAGATAATTCTATAGATAAAAATCTAATGGGTTTAGATCAGAGGATCTTGCTTAGACCATAAATTTTATTTAAAAAGTTACGCACTTGAAATGAAAAATGGGCTGGAGCACCATCTTGCATAAACCACATTCTTCGTCGTAAAGCTAGTGGAATTTTCTTATTTAATTTATCATCAGTAGAAAGTTTTAATCGTAATAAAAATCAAAAACCAATTTCCTTATCAAAGTCAAGTAAAATGAAAGTAAAATTTCCGCTCCTATTTCCCGACCCACCAACTCTTTGTCAACCTCGGATTTCTCAAGGACAACTTATTTCTCCTTGGAGAGGAGATCACTCGGATGGACCGCGGCAATTTCCAAGATTGCTGGCCTGAGATAGTAAGATAAACGGCTGCTACTATCAGTACATGTTTCCTCTGCACCTGAATGAATCTCTGTCAATACGTTTTCTGTTGAGGGCATTAACCCACACCTTTGTACGGCTCATTAAGATGGATTGAACAGAAAAGCACCGAAAGTGCTCATCTTCTGACTACCAACAGGTAGAGCATTCCCTAAGACTGATAGACTGAAAAAATTAAGATACATTTGAAATAGTAGTTCGATATTTTTGAAATCAAAATTTGGTTCCTCCGAGTGAATATTGTGCTCTGAATTTGAGATGAACATGAAGTGCATATCACAAACATCAATCACAGATTAAAATTTCAAAAATGTTGCAATCCTATGGTTTAATATTGTTATACAAAATAGGTAATCTCGATAGCATAGATTTGAAATCGGACGAGCCTGTATTGATATTACGTCACTTACTGTTATAATAAGACGAAGATCTGGATTCGGAAAGGCCCTAAATAATAAATGAAAGCTCCTGTGTCTAAAAACAAGCAAGGATCAAAATTTTGTACTGGTTTATAAAGTGCCTTCATATTTTTTTGGTTTTTCTTCTTTATTTTTAAATTAAAGGAATTTGTTTTGTTCTTTTAAGGTTATTAATCCCAAAAAAGAAATAAGTACTTATAATAAAGAAGATATGTCGTTTTCTTATACCATATACAGGGTGTGCCACTTAAAGTGACCAAGCGGGCGACCAATGATATATCTCCATGAAACAAGCAAAAAATTTTATGAGAGAGGGGAGGAAGGAGGAAAAGTGGTAGCTGAATACATGTCCTATATCAAAATAAAGGGAAATTTCTGGGCATTATAAATTATGCAAAAATAATGCATATTAATTACAATTTTTTAAAGAAAGTGTATTTTTGTGAAAAATCCAAAATAAAAATTCGCAGCCCCTAACCATGAGAAGCAGCATAGTTGGTGAACACTCATTTGATAGTCTGTAGTGTCTTCAATGGTAATGCATTCGATTGGTAAATAAACCATAATTAGTATAAACTATATGCACTTCATCCTAAAGGACGCCCAAAAAACCAACCAGTGCGGTTATCTAAAAAACCATTAAGATTGCCTCTTTCTCTCATGTAATTTTTTGTTTATCTCATGAAGACTTTATCACTGGACGCCTACTTGATCACTTTAATTGGGACACTGGAAAGAGAAATGTATGATATATCGTAATTTACGTGTCTACAGTCCGGGGTCAATATGTTATCATTGATTGAATGCCAAACAGAAACATCTGCTAAGAAACAGATGAATTCCCTTTTCTGAGACAATAACCTTAACAGGTCAATTAAAATAGTGATTATCGTATTTTTTAAATTCACTAGTTACATGAATTGGCAATAATTCTTATTTATTTTCGGTGATTGTAATATTGGAATGAATCACAAAAATGTGAAATAACTTGAACAGGGAATTCTAAGTTCAGCGCGTATAGTTTAACTAGAAGCCATGTAGATATGCGTCACAAGTATAAAAAACGATATCTATATTTTAAGAGTAGTTGAATTAATAAGAGTACTTACAACTCTTTATTCGCATGTAAAAAAGAACACAAATATTTATTTCCTTCAAGCATAATTCACATTTTTCTACTATTAAAAAAAAACAGAAGAAACTCCAGCTTATTTTCCTATAGATTTATATAAGTCTCTTCAATATATCAGATAGTATCTGATTCAAGAATCAAATTAATATTAATTAATAGATGCGCATAATAAAGAATGGCATTTTCACAGAAATATAAAACAGACTTCTAGCATTTTTCTAGCGATGTGAATGAAGGTCAAAAAAGCTTGTAGTGCTGCTATTGTGAATTGGCGATGTATTTCCTGTAAAAAGATTATATTAAAAAAAAAACAATATTAATTAAAACAAGTTTTTTTAATAATACATGGCCTTTTCAATTTTGCATTAGAATAATAATAATTGCTAGCCTTGTTGGAATTTTGGATAATGCAATGGAAAATGAAAGATGGAAAAATTCGAAAAAAAGTGATATAGGATCTGTGCAATAGTATTTATTAACAACAATTTTATTGTGTGAACTAATTATTATTTAGCTATAATATAAATTATTGGAAAATGTATATAATTCAAAATTTAATAACAATCGCTGGTTATTGCTGAGATTTGTCCTACCAGCTAGGATCTAGGAAATCAGAATATTTATGTATTCTTATTAGACCAGTAATGCCTTTTTGTCCCTAAACGTTAGCCTTTCCGGAAAAAATTTTTAGAAAGCTTGAAACTTTTGAACAGACCCTCCGTATTGGCTGAGACAAGGATTGAATTAAGAAACTAATAGTGGTTGTGGCTACTATCGCATTAATTATCGGGTTTAATTATCACACAAATTCTATATGTATTTGACTGGGACGCAAATGAATTCTAAAATGTACCGAGTACTTTAGTGCTTGCACTTCAGACTTATTATCCTTTTGAAAATAAATAACTTTATTACGATCTTCCCGATCTTTTTCCTCTTCTTTAGCAATGAGAAAACTGTGCACTTCAGTTTCTAATTGAGGCCCGCTATTAATCTAACTCTAAAGAACGACAAATAGCCATCTTTTTTCTCTTGGTTTTGGTCACATAAATAAGTGTGAGGTCATGTCGTTCTTTCGAAGGCATGCTGCTATCAGATTTGATTATAGATTTGCTTCAAAAAGTATTCCTCGCGTGCAATCTGTTAATGACGTTGGTGTGAAGCTCGATACGAAACTTGTCTTTGTTTCCCATATTAATTATATGTTGTATCTAGAGGTGGCTCCATGCTCGGTTTCATTAAGCGTTGGTCCAGGGAGGTCTCTAGCCTCCAAGTTTCTGACTTGACTTTATATAATTCCTTCGTCAGACCAATACTTGAATACACATCCCAGGTGTGGAATCCTTTCTGCGCTGTTCACATTGGCAGCATTGACCCTTTTATCCTCCCGCCCTATCACGAGCGGATTAATCATATTGGCCTGATCTCCTTGGAAAAGCGACACAAGGTTGCGGATATAGTCTTTATTCACCAGCTATTGAACTCCAACATCGATTGTCTGGAGCTCCGGGACAGGGTGCGTCTCAGGACTAATAGCCGTAATTTGAGGGGTGTTCCACTTTTGCATATTAATTCTTCCAGAACTAACTATGGTAAGCATGAACCTATTAATCGCAGTTAATCGCGTCGGAGAACACTTCCACTTGAATGTGCCCCTTGAGTTGTCTTTTTCTTGCTTTGGGATTCTTTGTAGGACTCTTTATTACTATAATTTATTTGTTTGTTAACATTACTAACATCTTTTTGTTTTCTTTTGTTTGGTCAACCTTATTAACAATTAGATGTCTTGCACGATTGTCGGGAAGCCTAGTCTTAACATATTTCTTTGAAATGTGTGAACGCTGAATGCGGAGATAGGTCAATAATTCTTGGATCTTCGCTGACAAGTGTGCCTTCTGGGCTAGAAGGGAAACTCTATTATATTATGTATATTTGAAAAAAATATTATTATATATATTGAGGCATCCCTGGGCATTAGTATGACAAGCATACACAAGGTTTTATATGAACATTCAGTCGTGAAAAAGATTTGTTCGAGTTGGATTCCGCATAATTTAAAAATCACTCAAAAAAAGGCTCGTGTCGATTGGTGTAAAGAAATGCTAAAAAAATACAATTGTGGTACATCAAAATCCGTGCATAACATCTACACGTGGGTCTTCCAAAATGAGCTAAACCCAACAAAAGTTGTCGCGCAAAAAGCACTTTAAAGCAAATGGTCACCTGTTTTTTTTTGGATAAATAGACACTAGGCGATCGTAGAAGAATCAATTCTAGATGATATATAATCATTTGTTTGCCAAAAGTTTTTGAAGGAATAAGAAAAAATAACAAGCGACGCAGGATCATTCTACACCATGAGAATGCGAGATCTCACACATCGGTCCGAACAACTCAAGATTTGATTGGTCGAAACGCCGAACTGACGGGTCATCCGCCATACAGTCCTGATTTGGCACCCAATGATTTCTTCTTGTTCCCATACGTGAAGAATAAACTAGGTGGTCAACGATTTTCGACACCAAAAGGAGCGGTTGATGCGTTAAAAATGCGTATTTTCGAGGTACCTCTATTGGAATTGAAAAATCGGGCTATGAAAATTAGTTCAAACGTATGCAAATTCTCAATGTTAAATATTTCCTTTTTTAATTATTCCGGATATTTTAAAAATTCTACTGCACTTATTATAGGGTCCTCGATTGCAACTGCCTTTCATTTCAAATTTCGCAGACAAACGAGATTTCATTTTACAAAACTGCACAAGTGCAGATAAAACTCCCGATCAACTGCAACATATTACTACATCCTAATTAAAATCTAAGTTTCGTTAAGTAATTTCACGCAATCTACCAGCAATAATACTGCAAGAGTGCAATAGTATGCCACGCATAGTAAACAATCTTCAGCTTGTTGAAAATCTGCAGAAAAAGTGGATTCTCTACTGTTTCTCAACTGCTTTGGACCCCATTCATGTGCAATCCAGTTAGTACGGCTCGCTGAGCAAAAAAGCCGGTTAAAATTGTTGGATTTCTACACCAATTACAGCGACTGGGCATCGA